>JAJHUR010139260.1:37729-94470 GCA_027495735.1 Lutjanus campechanus
AAAATTAAATTAAAAATTATTTTTTTTTTTTTTTTTTTTTTTTTTTTTTTTTTTTAAGCACATTTTTATTACATAGCCTAAAAGCCGAAAATGTTGTCATGTAGGCTATGAAACATAAAATGATGTACTTGAATATCAGATAACATGTGGTGTGTGCTCATAAAAATAATGTATGCTTTATTTCAGATCTTTGTTTGATAATAGATCAGATCATTACTTTATTGACCAAATTCTAAACAGCTGATTAATCGATAAGCAAACAATTGTTATCATCCCTTAATTGTTTTAGTGTTTGCTTTCGTAATAAATTTGTTATCAATGGCTACCATTATGTGTTGTGATATTCCGATGATTTAAATTTAAAAAGTTTGGTGTCACCCATCTCTAGTAGCTACTGAAGGTTTTCCTTCACACTTTGAAGTTTAGAGTGACACAAGGATGTGTGCAGTCTGCAGATTGACTGTGAGATGCCACTAAATCCTTCACACTGGTCCCTTAATGTGCAAAATAATGAAATTGATTTTTCCCATCTTTTCTCTGTTGTGTCCCTTAGAGCTCAGGATGTGCCTCCAGCAGTGCTCAGGCAGAGGGAAGTGAAGTGGCTGGACATGCTCGCCCACTGGGAAAAGTGGATGATCAAGAGATACAACAAAGTCAGCACCAATTTATAACTCAATAACACAAAATGACAAGTGGCTTGTTTGTACCATACATAATATTGTTATTGATTCATTTTTCTGAAGCATTTCTACCACCATTGTCTCCAGATAGCAGTTGTTCATTCCCGAGTAGTTTTGTACACATGATCAGACAAGGCAAATAGCATTGCTCAAGTATTTGATTGCACAAGGACAAGACTTTTGTTGACACATTGTTTGCAGCTTCACTTGTCAAGCTGGTTCTCGGTGTGTGAAACGCTCTCAGCAGTTCAGCACAGAGCCGCAACTTCACCTCATTTCCATGAGTCAGCAGCAGGGCAGGACGCAACCCATCCCTTTATCGCCCCATGCACCATGTGACAAATTGACAGTCTCAGATTCAGGGTGGGGCTGTGTTGACTTCCTATGAGACAACCATGTAATGAAGGTGCTGTGGGTAAAGACTACAGCTGTGCTCAAGTGCAAGGGAGTGAATAGCATGTCATGAGACGAAGAAATTGTGTGTTTGAGCTGCAAGTAGTTTTCATTTGCCTGTTTTATGATGTTCTCAAAGGTTGAATAGTTAAGGTCAGGGTTTCTGATCCCTTATTGTGCTCCTTTGGTTTATAGTAACTTTACTGCTGACATACTCTCCTTGAGGAAGTGTGCCAGGTTTATATCAGAACAAAACAAACAAAAGAATCCATAAATGGAAATGGAAAATCAAACCAACACCCATTTCAGTACCATACTGAAACAAGGGGCTGACATTTGTATTTCAGTTCAACCAGTCTATTTTGTCAACAGTGGCTTGTGACTCTGTATAAAAGATTATAGCTGCACCCTTACTTGGGTACCCTGCCAAAGTTGTGTTTAGGGTATTCCAAAGTTACATGTAATTATGTACCGATGTATACAGCAACTGCTTACAGTTTTAAGGCCACAATATTTCTCCTGCATTCAGATTCAATGCCAAGCACTGAATTACCTAAAACAAATTTTCTTGAATTGCTTTAATCTCTCTTATATTTTCTCATAGTATATTTAATTGTTATGTACCAATATACCAAGGCAAATTCCTTCCTGTCAATAAACTTCATTCTGATTCTGAGTAAGCATCTTGGTAGAATTCATAAGTTATAGTGTGTACAGGAATGATGCAGATTTGGTCAAAATTGTTTCCCTCCTAACTACGACAGTATATATGAAGACCATACATACATGCTGTTAGGCCCATCCAGTGCAAAATTACTATACAGACATTTAGACAAGCATCACTTCGTCAGTAGCCGAGGTCATGCCCCCTTTGGGTGGAAAATAGCACTTACATATGACTACAGTGAAACAAGAAACCACACTAATAACCAAAGCCTTTGCAGTGAGATTTGAGGTTCAGAATATCCGTTGCACGTATGGTGGAAAGCTAAATGATGGTGGTGACAGTTATTGCTGATGGACAGCTAGCTTGAGTGGGAGGCTGCTGGAGTACAGTCACAGGCTACAGCAGCAGCAGCAGTAATCATGACTGTCATCTCCAACTAAATCTCAGCCCAGATTATACAGTTTGTTATTAAGAGGTTGGTTACTTACAGACAACACTTAGCCTAACACTACCTGGTGATTGAAAAATGTATAGATGTCCAGATAAGCAATGTCTGGCCACTGTGTTGAGTCATTGATCCATATGGATGGGGAAGATTGAAAAGGCATGATGGCTGAGAGTGTTTACCCTCACATTCAGACATTTATGTTCAGAGACTTTGATTTTGAAATTCTATTTTGAAAATGGCTTTTTTCCCCCAGTATGATTGTCTCTCATTCTCTGTAAGAAAACTTTTTAGTTTCCTTGACTCTGTTTTTCTGTTGTCACTACAGTGCAGAAATCACTGAAATCAATTCAATTCAATTCAGAAATCAATTCATGTAGCACAATAACTCGATTCTCTCATTTGCTCGTGATGTTGCACAGTCTTGTTGATGTTCAGTGTATTTTTTGTACCGCTGAAATGTTGGTTAAAAACTCGTTTCAGTAATTAGCCTGTTTGGAAATTAACCTTGCAAGTGATTATCCTGTATTACCGTGTGCCATGCTGTGAACACAGTAAAATGTGGTCACTGCAGCAGACGTTCGGTATTCATGCAGTCACACATGCTGCAGAGTATGCTGATCTCATTTTACAGTTCTTAAATGCTTTGCGTTAAGGCTGGCTTTCACTAACATGTCACAGATATGCAGTAAAGAGCTTAAATCCAACTGATGACTCTCTTGCTGATTGAAGTTGCCCAAAGGGAAATTTATCAAGGTATCACGAACACTCAGGTTCAGGCAAGGTTACAAAATAATTATTAGACATATCTATAAAACAAAAGCTTGTTTAATACGAAAGGAATGTATCCAGACTTCTCAAAATTGTAATCCAAAGGTATATCATATTGCATCAACATCTGTTAACAATAACTCTGTCCTAATCATGTGTCCCAGTCTCAGTTCATTTTAGTGTTTACACTTGTAATTTTCCTACTGTGTCATGTCAAGAACCAACAAATTGTGCAAACTGATTATGGGAATATACATTTTTCACAGCAGCCATTTGTCCTGAAATAGTAGTGTAAACACAGGTGTTACCATGACACTAATTAAGTTTTTTTATCAGGTCAAACTTTGGCTCGTGGCTGTTGCTAATTTCCAACCTGCTACTGTGTCATATCAGTGTGTCTGTTGTGAAAAAGGTCTATTGTACTCACTTTATTTGAATAATAATAATTATTATTATTATTGAATAATAAATTATCAAAAGTATCTATTTCAATCTGTGTTAATTATACATTTGATAGTATGGAAACTACTGAAGCTATATATATAAAAAAAGTTTTCATTCAAGACGTCAGTTCAGTCTTTATAGTCTTGTCTGAAAATTAGTCTGCAGAATAAAAAACAGACGGTGCCTAGTACCTTTTTTCTGTCCCAGCAGACCCCAGGTTGTTATTTAAAAAATGATCCTATTTTGCGTGCCTACTGTTGGTCTATTTTTTCTTTATGACGTTGTATCTAAAGAGGTATTAACTATCATTTTTTATACTTGTTTTGTATTGAAGTTAAAATTTATAGTATTGTTACAACTCTAGTAAGTACTTAGAGGGTTTTTTGGTTCTTTCTCTGTCAGTTTGTTATCCGCTGCATTTTGTCTGTAAGACGTTCCGCACAAAATTTGTATTAACAGTGACCTACTGTGACACAGCAAAATGTTTTCTGTAAGAAAGGCATGTAGATATCAGTGGGTTGTTACTCAGTGGTTTGAAGAGATCTGCTGTACATGTACTCAAGAAAAGGAACCAATACCAAATGACAGTCTAATGCTTTTACCACTGTCAGTACACACAGTAGCAGCTTACATAATGGCTGTCTTGTCACTCTTGTTTTGTTTGTGTCCTGCTTTATTTGATAAAACTTTGCTTTTCTGTGGCTCAGGTGAGGCTGCGGTGCCAGAAAGGAATCCCTCCTTCCCTCCGTGGACGTGCATGGCTCTATCTGTCCGGGGGGAAGATGAAGAAAGAGCAGAACCAAGGAAAGTTTCAGGTCAGAGAGGTGTCTCTTTCACTTCCTCCGTACTGTTTCTTTTGTGTGCTATGTAGGGCTTATTTCATTTTTAAATTTCATTTGAAATCGCTACTGAAATTGTGGCCACAGCCACCTCTGTTACTTCATGCTTGAGAGCCCCTGATGTTTTCTACAAAGAGTGCCAGTTCTCGTTCATCAAAATAACATGACATCGAAAGTTTTTCTATGTTGAAAGACTTTTAGAGAGTATTCACTTTCTGAATTGTTTCAATTTTAAATCACAATGCTCTCAGTGCTGTTGGGATGTATGGAATAAAGACATCTGACAGTCTACTCCATGTGTTTTGTCAGGAGCTGGATAGCCAGCCCGGGGACCCTAAATGGCTCGATGTGATTGAGAAAGATCTCCATCGACAGTTTCCTTTCCATGAGATGTTTGTGGCACGGGGAGGACACGGGTAAGGCTGTCTGACATGATGTGACCCGTCTTCCTGCAGGTCCTTAATCTGCCTTAAAATGTCTAAAATCCAGTACTCTTAATTTTAGGCCTTAAAATGTTTTGACGGGTCTTAAAACTTGATTGAAATATTAAGTTAATGTACTCGTATAAAGTTTTGTCAGCTGTAGTCCTGCTATTAAATGTGTTGTAGAGGAAAAACTGTAGTGATCACGCTGTAAAGAACTACAAAACAAAACCAAAGTGGAACAAATAACCACATATCCAAATTGTGGAGCCTGGTCAGACTTTATCAGAGCACTCCCAGCATAGTGTGTCACGATGTGATGTTTCGAAAAATCCTAGAAGTAATCATTTAAAATTCTTTCTGTTAATTGACTTTGATCTCATATGGGCAAGTGCAAGTTCAGTGAGATCTGGCCCGAGAACAGCGCATTTAGTGTTTGGTTGAAGCCTGATAAAAATAACAAATTTGAAGTCTGCTGCACGTAGTGCAAGAAAACAAATTAGGAACGTTTGGTGTAAAGGTATTAGAGTTAAAAGCATTTGAAGTTAGAGAAGCTTAGTTCTGTATTCACATCAGGCATATAAAGGTAATGAAGGTGAGCTGTTCCAAACCATGTTCCCTTATTCTGACGTCGCTAAAACCTTTTAAGTGTGGAAAGAAAAAAATGCTATATCCTTAGTACTGTTTTTGCCAGTATGGACATGAAATGGATCTTCAATTGCATCCATAATTATCTTAAAAGGTTTTAATTTAACTTGCAGAAACCCTGGTTGTGACATTAAACTCTGGAATTGATGACAAAGTCCTGTTTGACTGTCTAACTGTTTTGTGTATTGATGTTTTGACCTTTTCCAGGCAGCAGGACCTGTTCCGTGTTCTTAAGGCCTACACTCTGTACAGACCAGAGGAGGGATACTGCCAGGCTCAGGCTCCCATTGCTGCTGTGTTGCTCATGCACATGCCTGCTGAGGTACGTCTCCCTTCCGCCACAAACCTCATATAAACTTCTTTGTTCAGTGTGAGTATACTGTCACCATATGTTAGTAAGCCTTGTTATATTGTGTCAGCTGTGGAGTTATTGGTCATCTGGGCCAGAGCTAAAAGAGAAACTCCTGAAGGCTTGTTATTATTTTGGTCTTTAAAAGTGAAATCTACCTAAGAATAGAGCTCACATGTGCTTTTCCTATCACATTTCCAGCTCTGTCCCTGTTCAGCTGAAAATAGACTTGTTCAAGGGCATAAATCAAAACAGACCGTACACATGATGTCATCTGGAGTTAAATCCTTGAGCTGTTGATCCAGAAACTGAATAATAACCATCGCAGTTTGGCAGTATTTTAATCTAGAAGATGGAAATAAGATTAGATGTAGGTTGCACCAAAATAAACTGGCATATAACCACTGGTCCGGAGCAACACATAACCACATTCAGCACAGGCATGTGGACGTTAATCTGCAAGGAGTCAAACTATGCAAACTAATTTGGCACTGTTTTCTGAGTGTTTTCTTGCTTTTAGACCAGTGGACTAGTCTAAAAGTGAAGATAAATTTGTGTTTAATTGATTGGGAAATAAGTTGTTCATCCCATCCCAACTGAAAACAGTCATGAAAACAAACTGCATCATTAAAGAATATCAGCGATCTCAAGTTAAAATCAACCAATTTGGATATGATGAATATAACATAATGTGGAAGATTCAGATGTTGCTCACTGTCTAATGTGATCCATCTTAGTGGTAGTGTTTAGTTGCTCGGTTTCAATAGGACTGGGTGTTACAATCCCTGAAGATTCAGCGCTACACTTATAGTAACTTAAATATGTTAGAAGAAAACAAGTGGCCAGGTTTGAGCCTCTTTCATTATCCAAATAATTTCTTGTATTAAACCGCCTTTCATGAGAACACAGGGAAGTGTGCTATAAAACAAATGGTTCCACTTAATATCCTGACATCATCTGTGTGTGTTTCCACAGGATGCCTTCTGGGGGCTGGTCCAGATTTGTGAGAAGTATCTTCCTGGTTACTACAGTCCTGGCCTGGTAAGACTGAAACACGTGCAGACATGCATGATGACATCACCAGAGAGCATATTATTTCATCTGACTCTGCCCTTCAAAGAACCATAACCCAGATTAACAAAGTGGGCGTTTACAATAAAACTGGAATGCACTGTTGTTGCTGCTTAGAAACAGCATGAAGCTGTGACTTACTGATGAAACCAATGAGGCGTTGTCAGTCTTGACAGACCATAAATTAACATGAGATGATTTACTCCCACAATAACATGAGTAAACTATCTTGCATAATTAGTTCAACATTATTGTTTGTATATGACATAATTCATTTTAAATGGAAACAATACTTGAAATGTTTCCTCATGAAAACAGCAAACCGCAACATGATGCGCTCTGACTGATTTGTTTTTAATAGCTGAACATCCCATGCATATCAGGTTTCAGGCCTGACAATACAGAGCACAATGGCCTTTGTTTTCTCTGTTAATGCTTTCCTACCTGTGTCTCTTTCAGGAAGCTATACAGTTAGATGGCGAGATCCTGTTCGCTCTGCTGCGACGTGTCTCCCCACTAGCCTTCCGCCATCTGGAGAAACACAAGATTGACCCCATCCTCTACATGACCGAATGGTTTATGTGTGCCTTCTCCAGGACCCTGCCCTGGGCCTCTGTGCTGCGTGTCTGGGACATGTTCCTCTGTGACGGTAACCAAACAAAAACAAATAGAGCTGTATCTGCAGTGGTGCCAGATGTTGTAGACAAAAAGTTACTCAGTGATGGTCAATCACCTAGCTCTTTTCCCTCTCCCAGGAGTGAAGATTATTTTTCGTGTGGGTTTGGTGCTGCTGAAGTGCATGCTGGGAACACGAGAAAAGCTGAAGGCCTGCCAGGGCCAGTATGAAACCATGGAGCTTCTCAGAGCCATCGAGCCTCGATACATGCAGGAGGGCTTCCTTGTTCGAGAGGTAACAGCAACATGGTGTAGTGATCGGGGAGACGATCCTTTAACCAGAAGGTGTTTCATGTCACTTGTTGGCAAGCATTTACCTGACCTAACTGTCCATGCATGAAAAGTTCCACCATGTTCAGGAGGAGTTAAATTAATCCAGAAACTGAAATGTTTGTCACACAAGGGCTCGGCCATGTTTAATTCTTGTTATTTACATTTACACCTTCATGATATTTTTCCTTATGCAAAGCTGGAATGCCATTTAATGATAAATACAACCCAAATTACATTCCTCAGTTGCAGGTTTTTCATTTACTGACTTGATACACTTTAAAGTGCAATATTTTTATATTTAGTAAGGTTAAATAATGCTACATCAGTAAGTCACCAACTGTGCAGTGATCAGTATCAGCTGACACAGCTTCTTGTTGCTCTGTCCCAAAAATCCAGATTGGAGCTTCGTTAATTTTTTTTTTTTTTAACGTCTTGCTGCACAACCTGTCCAATCACAGCTAGCCAGAGATAATGTTATCTGTGGGATGTATTTGAATGAAATCCAGCAATTGCAAATTATAAGTTCAGAAGAAGTAAGTGTGTGCATATGACCTCTTATTTTTATGTCTCAGAATTCTTTCCCCTCACTCTTTCAACATGAGTGGCATTAGATGTGGCAAGTGGAAATGTCTAAAAACATACACTAAGGTTAGCTTAAGGCATTAACAATCTTTGTTAATGACAATAAGTCATAATACTCTGGCATAATTGTTTAAACACTAGTTCCATTATTTATTTTTTATTTTTAAGGTTTTTATATCATACGTACATATGTTTTAGCATCAAAAATACTATTTCCACAAGCCCTTCTAAAGACATTTCCCCATCTGGCCTTATGTAGGCTTCGGCGTGATAAGGCTGCTACGTATAAAGCCCGTAAGATGAGAGACAGGAGGGCATCAACACTCTACCCTACGTCATTTGTTTGTGATGAAGACTTAGTTGTTCCATTTGGAAAACTTAGAAAAGATTGCAGATGGAATCGCATTTTAATGATGTAGTTTAGTGTTGTGTCACTCCTGAACAATGGGTGTTCAGAAATGCAGCCGAGGAAACAGCAGAGACACTAAGAATGAAAGTGATACAGAAACCAATTGACCAGAGTGCTGACTGCTCAGTGTCTGGCTCCTGTGCCAAGCTTTGTGTGAGTCTCTGTCCAGACCAACAATACCGCCTCTTATATGAAGGGTTGTCTTGAGTGTGGGTGACTGTGCAGGCACACTAGCCCAGAGGCTCTTTGACATTTATTCAGTTCAGAGTTCAGATTTTTAACACAATTGCACATGGAAAGAACATACTGCTACAGACTTCTTGTGATGATCTTCATGTTAGTGACTCCAGCTCTGACCTGGTGATCTGTTGCTTCCTGTTGCAGATTCTCGAGGTGCCGGTGACGGCGCGAGATGTGGAAAGAGAGCATCACACCCAGCTGAAGCGCTGGAAGAAGAACCGTGGAGAGCTGAATTTCAAATCACCCCCGAGGATGCATGGAGCTCGGCTCATCATGATGGCTGAGCCGCCGCGGCGCCAGGACCTACAGCAGAACCCCACCATTTTACTTGAGGTGCCTCAGCCCACGCCACAGCTGAAGAAGGGCAAGGAGGAGAAGAAAAGCAAGAAGAAGAAAAGCATGAAGAAATCCAAGCCCATTGAGGAGATCCCTAATCCTTACTCTCTTCCCACTGACCATCCACCTCCACCTCCGCCCTCAGATCCACCAGCCCCACCTCCAGTCAGCAGCGAGACGCCGGAGACCGTGCCACTGACTGCGCCACTGACTGCGCCACTGACTGCGCCACTGACTGCGCCACAGACTGCGCCACAGACTGAAACAGACTCACCTCACCAGCAGCGAGAGCCTCCTACAGACCTTCCACCTGCCAAAGAATCTCCTCTGCAGCGATCCACACAAAGCCTTAGCAGCACAGAGCAGGATACATACCTGTAGCTCTGCAGTAGTCAGCATGTGTGTGTTGACATGTGTGTGTTTGTGTGTGTGGACAAAACACCAGCACCCTTCAGCCAATGCCCAGCCAGCCTTGCCAAGGTCTCTGATTGACCAGCATCACTATTATTCTAGTGTTGGACTGTTTTGTATTCATTTATTCATTTTAGACACCATTTTGCCTACAATATTATTGGTATACACTAAAGAATCATTGCTAAGTGTAAAACTACTTTGATGCTTAATGCCACAAGTCTTAGTATTCCAGGGAGACATGTTACTGAGTCATTGGGAGCAAAGTCAATTTTTTGGAGCTTTGTTGTTTCAAGGTGTAAATGGGACCTAAAGGCATAGTTCGGATTATTTGAAGTGGGGTTGTATGAGGTACTTATTGATAGTCGGTGCGTTCCCTTCAGCAGATACCAGTTGACACTCCCTCAGTTTGAAGAAGCAGAGAGGGGTACCAGCACTGAAGCTGAGCAATGAACAGTATTAGCCACCACAGCAACAACAGGTATTTTAACAACTTACAAAAAGGTCCACCTAAAAAAGCCAGTATCAGTGTAATTGTATGCTATATTTAGAATATTTTCACCACTTTACCTTGCTGTCAGACAGCCTTTTCTGAGAGGAAACCACCATTATAAAAGCCAAATATCACTCTCTCCAAACCAACCAGACTCTAAAATCAGTCACTTACCTCACAGAACACAGGAGTTGTTTGTTTGTATTATTGTGTGACTACAGTGAATCCAAACAGACTTCTTCGAACTCCAAAGTCACACAAGACAAACTAGCTAACACATCGACGCAGCAGTAGACCAGCCACTTCTGTAATCTGTGTGACAAAATTAATGTTTTTCCTTGAGAAGTATGGCGGCTTGGAGAGGGTCATATTTGGCTTATATTACAGCAGTTTCCCATTGGAAAAGGCTGTCTGACGGCAAGGTAAAGCAGTGAAAATATTCTAAATATAGCATACACTGATATTGATTTTTATTTTGGTTGGGCTTTTTTCTAAATGGCTAAAATACCTTTTACTGCTGATACGAGCTTGCACTCCTCTCTGCCTCTCCAAACTTGGGCATGCTGACCGGCATTTAATGTAGATAATACACTGACTATGATAAGTAACTTATAAAACCCTTCTCCAAATAATCTGAAATAACTCTTTACTGAACAATGAGGTGCCACAGCAGCTTATGCAGTTTTTCTATTTATTTCCACTCAAATTCAACACTATTGTGCACATTAATAATACTGTGCAGCAGTGGATGTAAACTGCATGTGTTTCACCTTCGTAATCCATTATATGTCATGAGGAGTTTTGTTCACTAGAGGGCAGCCTCGTAGAGGTTTCAGCTGTTACATTCCCTGTTAGTGAAGCTGATCATAGCAGGGACGGGATTCCTTTAAGGAATCTAAGTTTGGGAGGTATTATTATTATGACATTGAGCTTTTTTCCCAGTAGGGAAACTTGTGCATTTCATGTTTTATGTTCTTGATATCTTCCTGAATCAGTGGACTCAAGTCACAACACATTATGTTCATGCAAGTCTTCTTCTACAAAGCACTATTTATTTAAAGGACAGTTAAAACATGAAATATGTTGTTTGTGCATGCTCTGCTAGTGCACAAATGGTCACATTGTTTTCAGCATCAGTTGAATTGATGTTGTTCAAAGGGTAATTCTGGTATTTTTAAATCCGGGCACCAGTTTTTACATATTTTGGAGTTTAAATGACTAATAGGTACCGATTGTGTTGAAAAGGTTCAGTAGATCATAGTAGTTGCTGGTGTTCTGCTGCCTTGGTCAGTTTATTTGTATTACTGTGTGACTGTAGTGTTTTCCTTAAACACCAGAGTCACACAGCAATACAAAAAACTAACTGATAGAGGCAGGCGTAGACCAGCAACTTGTGTTCACTTGTGTTCTCTTGTGTTTTGCAAGGTAAATTTCCTGTTTTTGTCAAAAGAGTTTGGTGGCCTTGAAGAGAGTGAGAATATATACAGTATGTAGGGCTGTCTGAAAAGTTCTATGTCTGCAGGGATCCTTTCTCTAGTGTTGTCAGACACTTGGGCTTTGTTCAGACTGCAGCAAATCAGATTTGTTTCTCAAATCAGATCTTTAGGACAGACTGTCCGTGCTGTTATTTGCAAGTCATCAGACCAAATTTGTGTGTCCAGACATCGCCAACCTTTCTGCATGAGTTGCTATGGTAATGATGTAGGCGTCAGTAACTACATTGGCTGGTGACGCTGCTTTCCGGAGTGGAAGCATGAGAAATGGAGAGAGACTGTAGACAAAACTCCTCCCAAAGTGCCAGGAGACAATTTATTTCAGTGTCTGTGCACAGACAGTTTTTGTGTTGTCCTCCATTCAGCTCTCTGCTGAGCTGCTCTGACGCAGTCCTGTTGCTCTGCATTTGACGTAGTCCTTGGGTGTGCTATTGCGATTGATGCAGAAGACTCTTTGAAATCAGATTTGAGTGGTCAGACGGAGACGCATCTGCAGAAATCTGATTGTAGTTGCATTTCAAACCACCTTAAAATGTGGCTTGGATACATGCGATTTGCAAAAGTCACATTTTGTGTGCTTTTTCTGCTTCCTAAAATCAATCTGGATACAATCTGAATATGCCAAAAATGGCCTTAGGCTGGCAGGCTTAACTAGGCCATAGAATAACAACCTGAGTCTGTTAGTGGGGAAAAAAACAAGTACTTTCAGTGGATGTACTTTGTACTTTGAATGCACATTTGCCCCTTAAGGATTTTGTTGTAGCCTGTTTGATGGCTGTGGCAATTTATACACACAAGTCAGTCTCTAAATGCTTTGCTCAATAGAGACTGAGGACAAGCTCACAGCATTCATTGTTAAAATTTGCTGGAAACAATTAGAGTTTACAAAAAAAAAACTGCACTGCAGAACCAATCCAAAATCTTGAGAGAGAATCTTCCCAACCTCATTGGGCAGTGACATGCAGTGGTATGCTACTACCAAGGACAAGGGGGGCAGAGCATTGTTCCATCACCATCTCCAAGGTGTGATCTTGAAAAAATGTAAGGTGCATAGGTTTGCTACCAGCTGTACTCTGTCATTCAAGCAGCTACCTTGTGTTTAAAAATTCCCAGACAGTAAGTAGGTGGGGAGATTGTCTTGCATTACAGGACTAGAGGCGATCTACTGCAATTCCAAATGTTGTTGCACCTATTAGTAATTTAGACCCAAAAATATGTAAAACAAAAAAGGGCCCAGGTTTAAAAATGCCAGAATTACCCCTTAACTCTGTATAAACTCCGATATTCACTGTGCCAGGCACTTCCAGCCACTTTGGAGCAGAGCGGTAATTCCTGTTACTCTGGCAGCAGAGAGGAGAACACTGGACATTCCTCACTGTATGACACATTCCTGCCTTGATAAAAGCTAATCAGTCTGAAAGCTGTCTCTCGCCAAATGCAAATCTGTATTATGTGTGTATTTGTGCACGTGTTTCCTGTGACATCTTAGACCGTGAGTGATCACCTAATGGTGCTGACCTTCTTACTGACTTTGAAATATCCAGTTGGAGCCACGAGGATCTTGTTAGTGTGTTGCGTCTAATTCTTTTTTTTTTTTTTATATTTTGCTAGAATTTCCAAAGCAGACCAAGACTGTTGTTTTGAGATGACCTACATGACCGCTACCTGTGACCAGGCTTATTCTGTTACTACAGTCAAGGGATCGAGTGATTTCAGGATTTCTTTTTGGGATATTTGTATCATTTCTCTTTGGAAAAGCCGACTCGTTTCTTCTGGGAAAAATATGGAGACATGCAGAGGTTGTGAGGCTTTTATTTCAAAATATCTTGGACAATCTTTTGTCTGTTTTCTAACTTTCATCGCAATGATAAAAGGTAAAGGGAGTTTTGACAAGCATAAGCACACGTATGTGTTTATGTATATAATTAATATAAAAAAAAAGTTTGTGCTAAAAGATGCATGTTTGGTCAGTTATACAAAGCAGTGGGATTTGAAAGGTTAACACGTTTTCCAGCAGTCACTTTCCTGTATGCATTAGCTTTTTTTTAGTTGCTTGTATTTACACACCTCACATTTCGCTGATGTTCTATTTTAATTTAATGCTCATTGTGTAGATATGACATGTAAAATAACAATTTGTTTTGTAATGAATCTATTTTTCAATCTATAATGCTATATTTTATTGAGCAGTGACAGAAACTGCAGAGGAGACATCTCTAAATCATTTCAAGTGTAGGACAGAATATTTAGATCAACATTTGTAACACTAGGAAAGAAGAAAAGTTCATCTGAAATTTGGGGGCAACTTTTGCCAGTGAAAATGTTTTTCTTACCTTAAAGACAGATTGGTATAATTTTACCATCACATTAGGGTCATAAAAGAGATGTTTGACAACCATGGGGAAGTGTGCATCATCATGACTTAAAATTTTACAAATAAATCTTTGTCTAAAGCCAACGTAAAGCATTTTGTGTTGCCTGTGTTTTTTTTTCCCCAAACATGTTTTATAATTTTGGTAAATGTATTTGAACAGGTTTAGCTTTCTTTGTGTATTTCCTTTCTGCGTACTGTTGTGTTTCCACCACCAGATGGCACACTACAGTCATCACTTTGAAATGAAGCTGTGACCAAACTGGCGTCTGTAGGACGCCTCAAGATGTGTTTGTTTACGTTTTTTTACTGTAAATTTTTGATAGTCACATAAAAGGAAAACTTTTGCACACCTGACAGGTGTGTAGAGGACCATGGGTCAACAACACTGGACAAAAAGACAAGACATAGTCAACAGTTGCAGCAATTACATTTTTGCATCACATTGTATGACAACGTTAAATAGAAGCTACCATCCTAACTGAAAATCCTTGTTAAATATGCAGTAAGGCCACAACTAAGACGGGGGGCATGACAGCTCTGCTTTCGAACAGAATTATAGAAATACATTCAACCAATCAACCACTCAATTCTTGAGTGGATGAGAGTTAAATGAGAGGATTGAACTCTTATTGTAGCATTGGTCTTTTAGAACTCAGCAAAAAAGCAAATAAGGATATTTCCAAAAAAGAATGGAACTTTTCCTTTGAAAAATGGTAACACTTCATAATAAAAGCTCAGATCATATAGTTCCTTTATATTGGAGAAAAGTCAGACATCTCTTCAGCCAAAACTCACCAAAAAAGTATAGATGCATATGTAGCCCTACAGGCAATCAGATGTTAACATTTATGTAATAAACAGAAATACAGTGATGTAAATAAACTTTTATGTAGCCTAAGTGGAATCCAGCTAACTCCATCAGTTAGTGTATGAAGTTAACTGTATTAACATTCCTTAACTTTTGATCTATAAAGTGTGAACTAATGATATAAAGTCATATTGACTTTATCACTTGTTAATGGTGAGCAACTGGAAATCATGATATATCCTTCATTAATTCATGCTTTAAATCTGTGAGTTATACATTAGTTAAGCATTACTTAAGTACATAATTTGGACCCTGCAATTTACTATAAAGTGTGTTCCCTGTTCTAGTTGTGGTACTGCAGTGGTCAGGTTCTGGGATTTAAGAGCTTCCTAGATACAGTGATGATTAGTTAAATTTCATTATGACTGTAATGACAGAATTTAGACTACAGTGATCCATTTCTTTTTCCTCCACTGTGTTATTCTCTACTGTCACATCAATCATCTCAGGACTTAATAGTACACATCTTATCAAAAGGGAGTTTATGGTCTGGTATGTATCTGGGCATTCTGCAAATGAAAAAAAAGACTGAAGTCACTGTATGAGAGTATCATTCATGACAGAAATATCTAACCCTTCTCCTCTAAGCTTTTCTCTTCAGCTTGAACAAATTCCCCCTAAAGAGGTCATTCCTGGTGTCTCTCCTCGTTTAGACTAATAACAGGTTGCTGTTCTTCTCTTAATTGACTGTTTGAACTGTCAAATGCCTCTTTTCTCCACCTTGAGGTGTGGGATATTGGAGCTTTTTGCCTCAGGCTTGAAAGAGTTCATTGCAAATTGTTACCTTGATGACCCCAGAGAGCCTGCTAACTCATTTCTAATCGTCCAGCAGGGCGTGAACTGCAGCTGTTGACCTCTGGCCATCAGGGGCTCAGTGTAGAGATTAAAAGAGAAAGCAATCTTTACACATGATATTTGATATGTTTTCCAAACCCCAATTCCAAAAAAATAAATAAATTTGGATGTGTAAAATGTAAATAAAAAGAGAATGCAATAATTTGCCAGTCTTTTTGCACCTATATCAAAGTGAATACAATACAAAGACAAGATATTTAATCTTCAAACTGATTATCTTTATTATTTTTTGTAAATATACACTCATTCTTAATTTGATGCCTGCAACATGTTCCAAAAAAGTTGGGACAGGAGCATGTTTACCGCTGTCATATGTCACCTTTTCTTTTAACAACACTCAGCAAGTACCTAATATTGAAGTTTTGAAAGTGAAATTCTTTCTTATTCTTGGGACATCTCTGAAAAAGACGACTGTTGCTCCAAAACCTGCATGTACCTTTCAGCATTAACGGGGCCTTCACTGATGTGACAATAATCCACACAGCCCCAAACCATCCGAGATGCTGCTGTTTGAAGTTAGTAACAACCTGGACGGTTCTTTTCCTCATTCATGATTTCCAAAAACAATGTGGACTCATCAGACCACAGCACACTTTTCCATTTTGTGTCAGTCCATCCCAGATGAGCTTGGTCCCAAAGAGGTCAGCAGTGTTTCTGGATGTTGTTGATATGTGTCTTCTCTTCGCACGGTAGAGTCTTAACTTGCATTTTGGAGATGCAGCGGCAAACTGTGTTTACAAGCAACGGTTCTCCAAATTGTTCCAGAGCCCAGGCCGTATCCTTTATGCAGTTATGTCAGGTTTTAATACAGTTTTTTATGCAGAGCTGCCTGAGGGGTCAAAGGTCACAGACATTCAGTTTTGGTTTTTGGCCTTGCCCCTTATGTGCAGAGATTTCTCTGCATCTTTTAATAATATCACAGACTGTAGATGGTGAAATCCCTAAATTCCTTTCAATTGTGTGTTGAGTATTTGCCCACAGTTTTTCACAGCGTGATGAACCTCACATCCTCCATGCTTGTGAATGACTGAGCCTTTCAAGGATGTCCCTTTAATACCCAATCATGATACTGTCACCTGTTACCAATTAACCTGTTAATCTGTTGAATGTTTCAAACTGGTGTTTTTTGAGCTTTCCACAACTTTCCCAGTCTCTCTCAGTCTCAGTCCCAACTTTTATGAAGCGAGTTGCATCAAATTAAAAAAAAAAAAAAAGTTAGTCAGTCTGAACATTAATTATCTTTTGATTTGATACAGGTCGCTTGCATTCTGTTTTTATTTACATTTCACACAACATTCCAACATTTTTAGAATTGGGATTTGTATATTGTCTAACTGCAGGTACACTCTTATTAGAAATAAGGGTTCCAAAAAGGTTCTTCCTGCAGGGCTGAGGTTCTGTCCAGAATAATTTGCTTCAAGAACTTTGTTTAAGAAAGGGTTTATCAAGACCAAGGTTCTGGAGCCTTTGCATCTGAAGAACCCCTTTTAGAAGGATTGATAAACTCCTTGAGGAACTCTTTTGCCAAGGGTTCTCCATACCATAATATACTAGGGTTCTAAGTAGAACCTTAGAAGTGAGTGTGATCTAAATAGAACCCTTAAAATATTAAAGGGCTCTTAATAGAACCTCCTGTGTGAGTTCTAGATAAAAACCTTGGAATCCTAAAAGGTTCTCAGGAGAAACCCTCGGGTGGCTTCTAGTTAAAACCACTGGCATATACAGTACAAAGCTAGAACCCCCTTGATGGGTTCTAGACATAACCCTTGGAATATAAAAGGGACCTCTGGAGAACCCCTCAGGCTGCTTCTACATAAAACCACTAGAATATAAAAAAGCTTCTCTGTAGAAGCCCCTTGGTGGGTTTTTGTAAGCTTAGAGGGTTTTGAATTTAACCCCCAGGGTGGGTTCTGGGTGGAACCATTACACCATGAATAGAATAGAATAGAATAGAAATACTTTATTAATCCCCAAGGGGAAATTCATTAAAAGAAAGTAGTGAAAGGCTACTCTGTAGAACTTCTCACAGAGGGTCCTTGGTGAGACCTTTCACAGCTGGTTCTAGGTATAACCCTTTATGCTGAGTTCTAGCTAGAACTGTCTGAAAGGTGGAAAGTGGATCTGTCATTAAAGGTTCTACCAGGAACCAAAAAGGTTTCTCCTATGAGGAAAAACCAAAGAACCCTTTATGGTTCTAGTAAGCACTTTTGGAGGCTAGTTGTGCGTGTGGACGTGATCAACTTGACAGAAAGTACCTGTCAATAGTTATTAATCTCACTTATCCATTGTGTCACTCCACTGGGGCCATTATGAACCATTATGGGATGTGTTGATGTTTGCCCACATGAGGCACAGCAACAGTTAATGGTCCTGGTCCCTCAGGAATGCATGCACCGTCACGCTTTCCCTCTTTGCATCGGACACCTGGCCCTCTTTCAGTGCCACCGTGCCATTTACATCTCAAAGGGGGTCGACCAAGAAGGCTCTCTCTGTGCTCCCTTCCTTACTCCAGAAATGATCTGATTTATCTCTTCATCAACGGAAATATCTGCCTTTAGAGGGACCATCCCGCCTCTCTCATCCCCAGCTAGTAGAGATGGGAGAGGGAGCAGTAAAAAGAGAGACTTGTGATCCTCCGTGTGATCCCAGACCCAACGGACCCCTGTCACAGTGCTTGATTCATGTGATGCGGGTGACTTTCTCTCTGCTCCCAGGCTCAATGCGTTAAGGCGCAGGAGGGGGTGGGGTGGGGATGGCATAACGCAAAGCAAAAGGCGCCTGTGTTCCTGAGGTATCCGATTCCCACGTTTGATGGAGCATGACAGGTTGGCTCAGGTCAAATTAAAAGGCCACAGTAACAAATATGAGGGCAGACATTGTGATCGTCTGTGCAGGTGAACTTTCCACTGCAGTGCGGGAATAAAAAGTTATTTATTGCACCACACGAGAACATTATTCTTCATGGCGTTAAGAGGGGGGATCCCTGTGTGATGGCCAGGGAAGATAATTGAATATCCCTGTGTTGTTCTTTCAGTTCGGACCTCTTGTGCTCATCTGCCAAAGTAAAAACCCTCACTTTTATTTGCCTCTCTGAGCATTATGGATGACTGTGTTCTTTCCCACAAGAGACCTTTAAAGCAGGTGATTTATAGCTGCCCCTTATTTATACAGCATTGCACTATGTATATACTCAAATATACATATATATATATATATGTAAATGCAACACTTTTATTTTTGCTCCCATTTTTAATGAGTTAAAGCAAAAGTTCCAAGACTTCTTCTGTGCACACAAAAGGTGTATTTGTTAAAATATTCTTCCACTTTTCAGAAATAATTCATCCACCTGACAGGTGTGCTGAGCAAACGGGATGATTATTGCACAGGTGTGTCTTGGACTGGTCACAGTAAAAGCCTACTCTAAAATGTGCTGTTTTATTTTGAAATGTATTAGGTCCTGAACTATGGCTATGTCACATAAGGGCTACAGATACTAATTTTTTTTTCCCCACCAGAAAAACGTGGGTGTAGGTTGCACGTGTAGGCAGCTTATTCCAACTTATATGTCCGTATCTTGTTAGGCGTGACCTCTTGAAGGCGTGATAATTATGACACGATTTGTATGAAGAGAAAGTCTACATTTGAAGGAGGTGAGGTGGGATAGATGGCTTGGACAAACACAGGACTTTCATCCAGGAGACTGGGGTGTGAATCCTTTGTGAAAAGAAAAGTCAATGGGGAGTCATTTAAAGTTTTAAGTTACTTAAATTTTGTTATGTGCGTGATTTCTGTCACATCGCTTCCATCACACTACATACACAACGCAGTTACTTTAATCCCAAGCACAATCTTTTCCTAAACTTACCCAAGTAGTTTTTCATGGTTAAACCTAACCAAACTGCAACCGTTTTACAACATAAACCACGTGTTTAATGTCACGTGACATACGAAACGGTTGCTACTGGTACTTTCAACGGCCTATTCTGTTGTGTAGGTATGAGGATGTGTTGCAAAGTCATGACCTGACCTACTCTGCCTCTGATTGGTTAGTACTTGTTGCCTGCGTTGGTTGGGTTGGTTATTATTGGGCATGAGGCGTGATTGTTTAGAGTTAGGGTAAAACTTTCAGGGTAACTCAATCAGATGCAGAGTAGAGCAGGCCATGACTTTGCCCTCCCATGAAATAAAAATGCTACCTGCAGCCCTGTGTGAAATAGCCATAGTTGAGTGATTTTAAGACACTGCTGCTTGTTTATAAATCACTACATGTTGCAGGATCAAAATACCTCCAAGGCATGTTTTAATAGTACACACCTGCTGGGAGACTGCAGAACACTGTATGCCACACCTGTCAGGTGGATGGATTATCTTGGCAAAGGAGAAGTGCTCACTGACACAGATTTTAACAAATTTGAGAACAGAACAGAGAAACAAAACCTTTTGTGTGCACAGAAAACATACATTAGATTTTTTTTTAAAATTTCAACTCATGAAAAATGGGAGCAAAAACAAAAGTGTTGCGTTCATATTTGTGTGTATATCATGACGCTAATTGTTTTTTCTTGACAGCTCTCCTTCCAGACATATTGCAGCTTCTGTATATGTTCTCCATCCTCTGGCTCCTGTCAGCTATGTCTGACCACCCTAAACAAAGACTACTGTTAAACAGTGTTATAAATGGCTGCCAGTGTTTTAAGTCTGGAGCAGTGCCTGCAGGCTCAACTATTCCATCATGTAATATACGCAGCTCTGTTGACCTTGGAGATGTAGGCTAGTTTTGGCACCTGTGCTGTTTCCACTGCATAATTTTGCTTCCATTTATGGTCTACAGATGGCTGTATAAACGGTTAATACTTAGCTGGTAAATTCAACTCAGAAAAACAACCAAAAATTCTCATGGGTGCATTTAGCAAAGTACTTTCACTGTCATCGCGGTTCTTATTTCAGATACTCCCAGCGGACACACCGCCCTACATTAGGGACCATACCAAAACTGTTGGTGTGGGGATGGGGGGCCTGAACTTTACGTTTAACTCTGACCCACCTCAGGGTTATTAATGTTTGGTTTGGACCCTCCTCTTGAATAAGAAAAAAAAATGCAACACCCTTTCTCCTAATTTGTTAACTCAACCCTGATTTTTAAGCTTGATACGTTAATGGAACAGGAAGTCTTGCAGAGCCCAAATTGCTCATCAAGAGTGGAACAAGTAATAGCCAAAATTATGGCAAAAATAACTAATAGTGTTTTCTGCTTGCTGCCATCTATTTTTGAACCAAGAGCTACTAAATGAACACTCTAACAGGACACAGGCTGAGGAGTTTCAGTATGTTTAATTTTACTTCAGTCAGTGGTGAAGTGCAGGGTGTACGCAGGTATGCAGAGTAAACCCACTTATTTTTCATTTGGCATTGAGTATACAAACTTCTAAATCTCCCATGATGCACATTATTCAACGATGTGCTGCAATCCAAATTTTTTCCCAGGGTGATGAAGGTATGACCTGCCCTACTTTGCTTTCTTTGGTTGGGTTGTTTAGGTTCATAGACATATTATATGTTGACCTTTAGATCATACATTAATGTTGCCACTATAGTGATCTTGACTGGTTGTTTCTCAACTGATTTCAGTGAGTCTACTCACTGTCCATGATTACTCTCTAATCAAGCGTTCATGATCTATGTGGGGTAAGATCATAAAACTTTGAATACAAGAGGATCCATTACTGAAATTTGGTTGAGAAATGCAAACAAATAATGTTTTTTATCCACAGAAAACACACATCTCCGTTCATATGTATTTGTTTGCAAGAGTTTATACTGTCTATAACACAGTGCTTATCCTTTGCTGGAAGGGCTGCTTTAAAAACAACTGAGGCATGAACTAGATAGAATAGAATAGAATAGAATAGAATAGAATAGAATAGAATAGAAATACTTTATTAATCCCCAAGGGGAAATTCATTTGTCTGTAGTAGTCTCATCTATTAGTATAAGAATTATAGAGTCTGATGGCAGTTGGTATGAAAGATCTTCTGTATCTCTCTGTCCTACAACGAAGAGAGAGGAGCCTTCCACCACCATTATTTCTTTGGTCCATCAAGGTATTATGCAGTGGATGATCCATGTTGTTTAGGATGGCCTCCACCGTCCTCATTGTGTCTCTCTCCACAACTTCCTCCAGAGAGTCCATCCTTACTCCGCTCACAGAGCCAGCCTTTTTCACAAGCTTATCCAGCCTCCTTGCTTGCTTTTTTCCCAAACTTCCTCCCCAGCAGACTGCAGCATAAAATAAAACACTTGCCACAATAGACTAATAAAACATCTGCAGCATCTTACTGCAGATGTTTAGAGATCTGAGCTTCCTTAGGAAAAAGAGGCGGCTCTGCCCCTTTTTGTAGAGTGAATCTGTGTTAAGGGACCAGTCCAGCTTGTTGTCCAGGTGTACACCAAGATATTTATAATTTGTTACTACCTCGATGTCCATTCCACAAGTGTTCACAGGCATAGATAGATAGGACAATAATGACTGAACTGAAGAGAGGTTTTGAATGAGCACTTTGATCATTTATTATAGCTAGAGTCCTTTAATACCATAATTAACAAATATTGCTTTATTCTAAACACGTTATTGAAAAAGTAGTGAAGTATCAATACTTTTGACAACTTTAATCCCCTCTAACTACAAAATCCACTGTTTCAAAACTGGCATACTGGTCCTGGAAAACAAAGCCCTGCAGTAGCTATAAGATTGCATATGGCAGATCACCCCTTGATGATCCAAAGTGCACACAAAAGGCATGTTTTCTATGTAACTATTATCTAACTATCTTTTTTTCCTCACTAAGAAAAGAAATAAATTCTATCTCTTAGCAAATAAAGAAAAACAAACAAACTTAAAAACCACAGCCATTTAGTGGTTTGGGGGGGGTTCAAATCACATGAAGCAACAAGGCCATCTCTGTCAAGTGAGACCCAAACATGCGGGTGGATGGTAAAAAGGTAAGTGAGGCGTAGTAATTGTGTCTGCTAATCACCTGCTGCTACGCCTACAGGATATTTTAGCCCCAAACGATGGGTGTGGGAGGGGGTTATGTGGGGGTAAGTGCTGCACACCTGCGTGGCTGTCATACTCCTCGAGGAGTTTTTGGTGTTTCATTTAATCTCCATCAGTTGTCCTCCCCCGTCTCCCCACACCCATCCTCCTGACCTCTTAACCCTCTACATCCCCTGGCTCAGGAGTGCCAGAGGCATGCGCAATTACGGCTGTGAAGTCTTGTCAAGTAAATGAAGCGTAAGCAGCAGCTACATTTTTCCTGACACTCGTGAAGTCTGTTGAGTTGGCTCACTCTTTATTCCCAGCTGGTGGTGATTAAACTTGTCACAATTGGTCGTCACACTTTATTTTACAGTTCACTAATAAGACATAACAAGCTGCACTTTGTATTAAATTAGACAAAAACTACAAATAGATTCTTTATTATTCAGTAAACAAACCCAGTTATAACCAAATTAGACACTAAACACCAAACGGCACACTAATAAGATGTAGCAAGTCATTCATAGCAAATTAAACAAAAACTAGAACTAACATGTTCTTTATTAGATTTCATTAGAGCTTAATTAGGGGCACATGACAACAGAACTCTACTGTAAACTAAAGTGTATTGTTTTCCACAGTTAGACAGTTAATCATTGTTGGAGGATAATTAGAGACACATTACAACTGGTCTGTACTGTAAACTAAATGTATGGCAGAGTAGCCAAGAACAAAGCCTGCTTCTTTGTTCAAATAACTTTATCTGCCGGTATTGCAATAAATCTGTGCAGTCATCCATAGACAAAATACCCTGCATCTTCATCATTTTGACTTTTAAATCTAGTTCACATGTTGTTTTTAAATGGGGAAGAAGCAAATATGTGATTTCAATTTAGTTGATTTATTTTTAATTTAAATTTAATTTAGTTCTGTCGTAATATGTCCCTAATTACTCCCTGAAAAGTCCAATAAGGGTCTAACAGTGGGAAATAATACAGCCTGGTTTACAGTAAAGTTCTTCTGTAATGTCCATAATTACCCCCTAATGAAGTCTAGTAGAAAGGGAAATAATACATTTTAGTTAAGTGCACTGTAAACTAAAGTGTAGTCTAGTGTAAATGTCCCTGATTAGCTTCTAGTCAGAGGTGGCAAATTTACACTCGTTCTCTACTCAAATAGAACAGATACTGTAAAAAACACAAATTCAAACTCAACCTCTTTACTCAAGTAAATTGAAAAAGTACATGCTGATATGTACTCAGTGTATGAAAGATATATAAAGTCATCCCTCTGAAGGACATTTGTACTGGCTGTTTATGTGCAAAGCTAACTGAACCTACAATTTTCTCTGGTCAAGCCTCTGTATCTTTTCTGTTAAGTCAATTAATTACAAAATGAATTATTTTCATGTAATTCTGTTAAATCTCATTACATCGTTTAAATAGATTTTAGTGCTTTTACGTCATTTTCATCTTGTTAGTTGTTTTTTGTCTTGTCACAACTTTTTTTGTTTTGTTACAGTTTTTAAAAAAAAGTTGTTTTTCATCTTTTACTTTTCTCATATAATTTTTTGAATGTGCTGATGGATACACCAAGGAATTGTCTTTTCAGTGTGTTATTGTTCCATCCATAGAGGCTGAAATCGGTCTTGATATTGAGATGGTGACACATAGAAAATACAGACATTTGTGTTCAAATTTAGGGAGTAAAAGTTGTTAAAAGAATAAATTCTCAAGTAAAACACAGACACCTGAAAAATCTACTGAAGTATTTGCACTTTGTTACCTCTCATCCCTGCTTCTAATAAAGTACAAATACACTTTAGATTACAGTAGAGTTTTGCTGTAATGTGTCCCTAATTACCCTCTAATAAAGTCTCATAAGGGTCTAATAAAGGGCCCAATACTGCCTAATAAAGAACTTATTAGTTCTAGTTTTTGTCTAATTTGATACAAAGTGCGGCTTCTTATGACTTATTAGTGTATTTTGAAATAAAGTGCGACCAAATCTTTTTTTCCTGTGTTCTGTTTGAGCTATTTCTCTGTTACCATGTCATGTCTGACAAGAATTCCCTTCATAATGATGACAACGAAACAATGTGAAGTTGCGGGGCCCCTACTCACAGCTGGTTCCTCATTATTATCCCCTCTTACCTTTCTCCACTGGCTCCTGCCCTCTGCTTTTTGGGTGGCACTGATAATCAGTAATTAACGGAGCCAGGTAAAGAATTAGTTGTGAAATGGCTCTCTCTGGGTGTTTGTTTACTTGTGTGTGTGCCTGCGGAGGCTCCTGGCTGGTGGGTGATGAGTTACAGACACAGATGGTGGGCATCAGCAAGCTGGCTGGGGGCAGATTAGCAGCCTCCCATGTCTGAGCAGCCCGCTCCCACTCCCACTGAGCCCCAGAGGAGCGCCTGTCTGTAACTCTACTCGCTTTGGCAAGCCTCATGTGTTGATGGAGGCCGACCATGGGCTTATCTCGTCTCATTCCACCAGCAGTGGGCCTAGCAGGCTCGGGGCTCCCAGAGAGAAGGGGCGGGGGCGTGTGTGGGGGGTGTCTGGTGGGGATGTCTGTGTGAAAACAGCCTTGTTTTGAAAAGGTAATGCTGTTGCCTTTAACTGGCACAGATTTTGTTATTAGAAGTAACCTTACACTGCTAAATGGAGCCTTATCTAAATGCATACTAATTTGCACTTTTATAGCATGATGTCAAGGTGTTAAACCTACTTTTTTACATTAAGGGGACAGTTTACCCCAAAATCAAAAGTGCATATTTTCTCTCTTACCTGTAGTGCTACTTATCCATCTAGATAGCTTTTCATAGACATAGATGTCTTCCTTCTCTCCAATACAATAAACTAGATGGCCTGTGGTGCTCAAAGTGCCAAAATACATTTGAAAACCTCACCAGCCTCCCCCCAGGAATCTTGACCCAGTTACTCAAACTAATCCACGGACCTTGTTTTGATTAGTTTCATATAGTAACTATCTTCTACCAAACTACACTTGTCAACCACATCAACATGCGGAAGGAAGGGTGCATCTACACACAGATGAAAGGCTAGTGCTTGTGACAGTGCAGGATGTCAACATTAATGGCATCCTCTTCAGCTGAGCTGTAACCTCTCGTTCATGTGGAGATGCACCCCTCCGTCTGCACGGTGATACGGTTGGCGGTCTAGATGTAAATGATAAATGATTAATTAACATATCACCAGTGTGATTGCGCCATTTCCCCAGAGCTCACTGGTTTTCTCACGGTTCGGTTTGGTCTGCCTTGTTAAGGTCTGTTCACACCAAGAACTAAACTAAAAAAATATCATTGTAAAAACTGTTCTAACTCAACTCAACTCAACTATAAAGCTGCAGATGGGACTCACCCATCCATCCATGGATGGCTGTAATATTGAACCATCTGACATTGTTTTAGCTACTACAAGGAGTTTTTAACTGGTTATGAAACTGTCTCAAATTATTACACTGTCGCTGAGTTTTTCAAGAGTATTTTTTGATGCTTTCAGCACCACAAGTCGAGCGGATCTAGTATCATTATATTGGAGAGAAAGCAGACACCTCTGTGGCTGATATCTCCAAAACTTGGAAACTCACGCCAAAACAGTGTAGATGTATAAATGGCGCTACAGGTAAGCGGAAAAGTAGGTGTTTTTGATTTTGGGGTAAACTTCCCCTTTAACTACTAAACTGTTTTATGATACATAATTAAAGGTCTGGACTGTAACCCTCCATGTGCTTGTGTGTGGGTTGGTGGCTGCCACGTGTGCCACCCTCTCCATCGGGGTTTGTTGGTAATCCCCTTTTCCGCTACATGAAAAATGCCTACAGTGCAGATTCTGCCATGATGCTATATGTATGTTGCACTGGACAGGAAGCACAGTTCAAACAGTGCAGGTCAAAGGTCAGCCAGATGCAACACCGAGGGTGCAGGAGGGGGGAAACCGGGCAGCCTGTAGGTTAGTGTTCGGGGGCCTGTTTATTTTATAAACAGTGGGGGCAGATTAGTATTGGAGCCAGGCTCCCTCAGCCATATGGGGAGGATGTCCTCTGTGTTCGGAGGCTCTTAACAAACCATTGTGTTCATGGCTGCAGACACACAGTCACTGGCATCACTTCTGCTCACCATTAATGATCAGATGATGTTGTTGCCAATACACATGTGGAGCCAAGGATGCATGGTCTGCAAGACTTCCATTTCGGGCATAATAGAGTATTGAATGATTGTGTTAGTGGTGGCTCACAGGTTTTGAGTCATTAGGGGTGTTGGCACATGCAAGCCCTTGTCACCGCTGAGCTAGGAGGTAAAAACAGGAAATGGAGCGCCAGTCTAATGAATCCTGCTTGAAGATGTTTGTGTGTGGCTCATCTCCTGAAGACTCGCAGCCCCTTCCTGCTATTGTGTGGGGGTTTTTGTGAGATGCAGTAGCAGTAGGGTCTCTTTGATGACTCCAACTGTCATCACCCGGCTGGACTGATGGGTCTCTCTCAGCACTTAAGGATTTACTCAAACATGCTGTTGTCTGATGATTTAAGTGCTCTTATCTACAGCACCTTACTGTACAGTGAATACTTTACCCAGAACTTGGTCACTGATTTATGCATACCCATCAACCCACAAAGCATCACTGCAAATAAAAACAGCAAATTTAAATGCTGACATTCAACACACCATTCACATGGTTTATTAACCTTCTAGCTGTTTTCGTGTCTGGCTTCTGAAAACTGCTCCCGACAGTGATGCTGTCATCCAGATTAACTATCGAACTGTGCCAGGATACTGCAGGGCTGCTGATAGGTGAGGCGTGCTTCAGGGAAACATAGCTTTAGGGTGTGCGCACATAATCTATTGTACTAAAACATCAGTGGTTCCCAAACTTTACTGCTATGAACATAAGCTCCCCCCTTACTGACACCACGCATTACATTCCAAATATGTTGCTTTGACTGTATTTTAAGCTAAATGTTATTTAACACAATGGTATAAGTAGATATTGTTACAACATTTTTTAAAACTAAACAAATTAAAAACAAACTAATTTTTATCCCTTATATTTAGCAGTGACTAACTATTTCATGTTTTATTTGTCACGTTTAGCTGTTTCAACAATTTATCCATTACGTTTAGGTACTGATTTCTACTGTTTATTTATCGCTGAATATTTCAACTGTTCATCATTACATCAAGCTAACAACTGCTGATTCATTAGTTCATTCATTCAGTCTGTTCATTGGTTGAACAGCCTTTTCTTAAGAGCCAGGAGGCTCAGCGTACCCCTTTCTTTGCAATGAAAATCCAGTGTTCATGTCATCCATGGTGTTGAAAGGTGCATTTAGTGGGTATGCTAATGCCACAGTAATTGTCCCCCGACCTGACCTGATGTGCATGAAAGGATCCCAGTTTAGTATAACTAGCCTATTTATTTCAGCCTTTATCGATTACAACTCTAACTTTTTTATCTGAACTCCTCTTTTATCTTGCCAACCAGGTATACTGCACTCTCAAACACAACACATGATGTTAATGTGTTAACTGACTCACGTAGGAGGGAGTAGATACGCCTGTGTACTGTGTGCTGCTGTAAAGTTAGTTGTAGACAGTAGTTTACTGGTTATTGTTTAGAAACAAGCATAAAGAGCTTTCTACTTACCTCTACAGCCCCTCCAGAAGTCACTGCTGGTACTCGCTGATTTAGTTTAATGGTCAACATGATAACATGAATTTCTGGAGATGAAGATGGTGGTGTGATGCTCTTCTTTCTCCACCAACCTTCTTTTCCTGAAATAAGTTAGGTTATTAATAATAACCTGTCTTATTGCATTTTCACCTAATCAATAATTCAATATTACAGTAAATAAACAATAATCTACCTTTATGTACATTTGGTGGATTTAGTGATTGGGAAGAATCAGTAGATGTAGAGACATGTTGTAATAGATGCCTTAGAGTCTGAGAGCCACAAATCAGACAGTACAGATCCCCAAGTTGGAGCCAAAGATTCCCCCTTGCAGCTCGTGTGTTATGTGGACCAGATGAGCAGAAACCTGAGCGTCACAGAGCAGGAACCATAAACCTAACCAGTAATTTTCATGTTCAGCTATGTAGATGGGGCCCCTCTCAATGTACAGGCCCTAGAGCCCAGTGCTGTGAGGAAGACAGGCATACAGTACTTGAGCAGGGTGAGATATACACACTGAGGAACACATAGCAGGGTTGTTTCCCATGGAAAGAGCTCGAGTTTGGCTTTTCTGTTGTTTACAATGAGCTGTGGGGATGAAACTATGGCTCATGTATCAGCACAGAGGGTGTTGTGTCTTCGAAGCTGCGTGGACAAAGCCCCTTCATCTCCAGGCCCGGGTATGATCGAAGAGGATCAGGGCACAGCGGTGGGACTTGTTAACACTGCTGTTATAGACCATTGGCCGCAGGTTTCCGTTTTAGCCAGCGGGCTGGATCTGGTTGCCAAATATTGTTGGTTTATACTGGATTTTGACTCACAAGGATTGATTGTTGATTAATTCTGTTATGCCAGTTCGTTTTCTATGTACATAAAGGCATTAGTGGAAGGGGTCAGCTGGAGGCCAGTTCCCAACTCTTTAAACTCCTAATCCTAAATATATGCACAAGTCTTATAGATACATGCTAAATGCAACACAGGTTTCTTTATGTAGCACAGAAGGCGTCAGTCTTAATGGAGGCTCAGAGATGGATAAAGCTGAAAAGCAATAAGGGATTTAGTGAGAGTAAAGGCACCTACATTTACACTGTTCATACTGACATCAATCAGCACATTCATAGCACGAGATGTTAAGTAGTCAATATATATGTTACATTATTTATCATCATCATTAGAAAATCTAGACGAGCTGCACAATTAAATAATTTTGTCCCTATTCACGTTAGTGGAGGCTCGGTGGGTGGAAGTCTCGAGTGCACTTGCTT
Organism: Lutjanus campechanus; assembly: GCA_027495735.1. Lineage (NCBI taxonomy): Eukaryota > Metazoa > Chordata > Actinopteri > Lutjaniformes > Lutjanidae > Lutjanus > Lutjanus campechanus. Next base: position 67,459 of record JAJHUR010139260.1, read on the forward strand.
TATGGGCTGCGCAATGCAGAAGAAAGAGTTCTCAAACTATTGGCTACACTGCCACCACAACTACTGGAGGTGCTGCTCTGTTTCTTCTGTACCTGTGAGTTTTCAAAAAACGTGCACACATACAAATGAAATGAACGGACAGAAGGCTCCATCTGTGTACCAATGCATATCTAACGTAGAGCTAAATGAGCCTTTAATACATCCAAGACATCACAATGGCTGATGTTATTGTCAGATCATATTGTTTCAAGACTCTGCCATACATGTTTGGCAAAATTTGCAACAAGCAAATGGATCAGATGGTAACTGTACTCGCCATTTATTACTTGTTTGTGTTGTTTGTTAGCTTGTGACTGGCAATGGCTGATACAGCTAATGCTAACTCTCCATCTCTGTACTGATAAGTCCACTCTGGGCTGGAGGTTTCAGGTTTCTTTGCCTGCTTACAGCAACTGGCTTTTGAATTAGTTACACACCAAATCTAGCTTGCCCACCTGCAAGTTTCTAGTGACAAACTGCACAGGTACAAGGTACAAGTCAGTATAGTCAAGCTCACACATTTAGGGACATAAAAATCAGAAAGAACACATTACAGTGGAAGGGATCTTAAAATATCATATTATCACACCATATTATGGCAAATACATTCAACACGAGGAACAAGCACTCAAAAATATGGAGTTTGGCAGCTTTCATGTGTTATACTGTAATCCCTGAACAAACTCAGGCAAACGAAGGGGGTTGCAAACACCAACCTGATTATTCTGGGGGTCGTGACTCAGAAAGGTTGAGAACCACTGATCTAATCAGTAGAAATCTGTGTAGTTACAATGTTTGATTCCCCCTTGACACAGTAATTCCTGACTATAAGTCAGAGTTTACTCATGTTTTAATTTAGTTTTAATTCAGTACATCAGTGACCTTTGAACTTTACTGTAATGAAAATAAAAAAGGCTCTTCACAGGACAAATGATCTTGAATGTAACTGGAGTCAATGAAGCCACATAAGAGCACATCTGGAGTTTGAGCTTCTGCTAAGTTTTGTTCCTGCATTAATATGAACTCATTATGCCATATCATAAATCTTACTGTGGCCATGATTGCATGTGTGTGCTGTTGTCACCTAAACTCAACCCCAGACCTACATCTGCTCCAGGTCTTAGATCATGATAGATGCAAGAGCATGATTACTGCAGATGAGAGGAACGCACTAATTCTTAATCACTGAGACACACATGAACACATGAGCAAGTCAGAGATGCTTTATTGAGTTTGCCCTTTCCATTTAACTGCAATTATAAGGCACTCTAACAAGTAGATACAGTGCATTGTTTTTAATAACTAGCAGCTGAACAGGGTCAAATGTGACTGTGATTTTTCATGTCATTCACTTCTGCTATCTGATCTGTGCGATTGAGTGATTTGCAGGGTTATACAAGGAGACTGGCCTTGGAGGATGCATGAGGGAGTGGGGCCCTGAGAAAGAGGAGTTATGCCGGGATGGCGTGCAGGCCGCGCCGGCTGTGAGATTAGAGAGGAGAGGAGAGAGCAAGCAGGCGCTGCCAGCGATAACAGCAGGAAAGATAATAAAGGCGAAGGTGTTTCCTCTGAGTGTTCCCTCAGGAAAGGTCCTCCTCCATCCACTACCATAGGTTTACTGTGGACGAGATGCAGGCTGAAGGTTGGAGGCCCGGTTGCCATCTTGAACTGATTTGCTGCAGGCTTGCAAATCAAATAAAACTTTACTGATGCTTCCTATTACAGGAGGGGAGGAGCTGCAATTCATTTTACAGTACACACCGTGCTATATACACTCTTAAAAATAGAGGTGATAATTAGAATCAGTGGGTTTGTCCCCCATAGTGGAACCTTTTTTGGTTCCCGATAGTACTTTTTTATATATATATATAGAACAGAGAGTTCTACCTAGAACCAAATATAAAGGTTTGTACTTTGAGGCCTCTGTGGAAGGTTCCATCCAGAAAACCCCATTTTTGTCCTTTTTCCACCAAATAATTCTAATGATAAGGTTCTTGAACCCATTCCCTTGAAGATTTTTTAAACCTTTGTGCTATCAAGTGAACCGGTCTGTGTTTCCACCAGTTTTGAGTGGAACCATTGTAATAAAAGTTGTCATCAACAGAGGACGCTGCACAGTGAACAACATATGACACACCCACTTTTGCCCCTGAGAAAAATCAGCTTTTTCTCGGTTCCAGCTGGGAACCAAAATTTCATGGTCTGAACCAATTTATTTATGGTGCAATAGCTCTGGTTCAAAAGGTTATGCTTGAACCAGAATAGGACAGGTTCATGTTGGTGGCAAAGGCCAGAACCTTTCCACTTTCTAATGCCAAGAAGAACCCCTCCCAAATGGTTCTACTGATAACCGTTTTTATATTCCAAGGGTTTCTTCTAGAACCCACTCAGGGGGTTCTACCAAGAACCCTTTTATATTACAAGAGTTTCACCTATAATCTCTTGTCTTCTGAGGGTTCTCTAAAGAACCATATTATATTCTACAGATGAGGCAAAAATGACTGAATCCCATTTATTATATATTGTGGTCATCCATCATTTTAAGAATTTATGTTAATTAACAATGTTTAAACTGATCAGTTTGCATTATGAGTAAATATTTGATTATTTGAGGTTGAGGCTCTTTTAACGCCTGTGCTTTCACCAATCCGTAAAGAACTCTTTCTTCCAAAAAAGTGTTCTTTAACACTTAGTCTTATAAAGAACCCTTATGAAACCTTTCTTCAAAAAGGGTTCTTCAGAACCAAATTGTTCTGGGTAGGACATAAGTAGAGGTAGAACCTCAGCCTTTCAGCAGGAACCCTTTTGGAGCCCGTATTTCTAAGAGTGTGCTGATGACGTGAAAGCAGACATGCACGCAAACACATCTAAGCTCTCAAGATCCTATTGTGTTTGCTATTGTGTTTGCTATCCTTCACCTGACTCAGGACAAACAATGGTTTTGGCTCGTAACACATGTCCTCACTGACTCAGATGTTGGATGTCCTTTTCACGATGCCATCAGCTATTGTCCTGATGTTCCGCTCGTCTTGCTCTGAAGATGAACCCATGTGTGATTCAGCTTCGGCTTCTCCAGATGTCACAGGTGCTCTCAATTTCATTACAAATTAGATGCTCAATCACGCTACTTCTAACTTCTGTGAACCCCCATCAGAGAGAAACGTCACCACCAATAGTCTTTATAATTTCAGCTCCTAGACCGGAGCGTGCTGAGGAAAGCTTTGTTTGGCTGTGCTGTGTTTCCAAGCTGTTGGTTCCAGTTGAAAGAACCAAAGCATGCCCCAGCTGACTTTTAATCACACTCACCCAGGCACTGGCTCAGTCACAGAGAGTATAGGCCTGTAATTAGATGACAATGGGCCCCTCTCTGGTGCACATATTGATGGTGGCCACAGAATTATTGATCAAAGACATACTCACAGGAAGAGTAGGGGGAGCAACAGGCCTGGTATAGATGTTTGGCTCTGTGAACAACAGGTGACAGACATCTTACAGGCCCATATCTAACTCTGGCCTGCTGTGAATAATTATATCTTAAAGAGAATTAGCCACCCAGGAAAAACTATGCTGAAAGAATAGTGAGTCCGGTGCTCAAAGGTCCTTTGAGATGAATCACAAGTAGCCATTATTACCCAATTATAGGCCTAATGGAACTGATGGGACAAAGCCAATACTAAAAGTAAGCTAATACTGGATCATATGCTCTGAATTCACCATTGGCTAAGCCTTGTACCAAACAGCATTGTTCAGTTTACAATAAAACAGTGGATGATTCAACATTTGAAATCCAGTCATTTTTTAAACAATATGACTCCATAAGTCCAGACAGAGGCAGACAAAAGCAGGCTTTTTATTTATAACCAACAACCACTGATGTTGCCAGCTGAAATGACATGAAATGTTTCATCAGCTCTAATCTCTACAGAAAGTAAAGTTGTACTGACCAATCATTTTTAAGCAGGCTTTGGTTGTGTGTCGATAAACAGTCTGTGTGGGGAGCAAAGAGGCAGAACACGTTGGCCGAAATGCAATCTTGGAACTGATTGGCTATCATGTGATGACAATTTACTTTTTGCTATCTTTTTTTTACAAAAATGATCTGCATTCACACTTGTGAAACAATCTGGTTATAGACGTCTCTAAACTCCAACACCATTTTTGCAAATTCAGCTCTTAAAGTTAAGGATGGCCCTGGTGTCTGGAACAATTCCAGGACAGTAAAGAAAGGTATCATTACAAATGAAATTATTACAATTACATGTCATGGAATTTATATAATGTTAATTGTTAGGTGTTTAAATTTGGAAAAAGCGAGCTGTATAGCTCTATATATGTGCATTTACACACACAAAATCAGTGGTAGAGGTCTCTGCAAGGTGCTGTGGAGAGGCCTGAACAATGGTTGTAAGTCAGAGGCAGTCAAAAGTAGAATTTGGGACAGTTGTCTGCGCAAAAAAAATAATTTTGAGTCCTGCACAAATTGCTAACTGGCCTGTAAAGATTGGCTGACGCACAAAAGAGGACATCTTGGCCCACATATCTGTTCGGTTATCTGCTGGCTTCATTGGAAGCCCCGAAATATTGTCTGTTGCTCCAGTAGCTAAATAGTTATTAGATAATTGCTAATGGGTTGTATCAGCTGTAGCTGGCTGATCAACTTTACCTCCGTGATTTAGTAAATGTTGTCTCTGACTGACTATCTTGGAGTACTTTGACATGCAAATGTCAGCTGACCTTAATCAGGTGACCTGTGTCAGGGTAACCATAGGCGACCTTCATCATCATAGTCAGATGACCTTTATTGCCATGGTAACAATAAAAAGCATGTGGTTAATGTCATGAAACGGTCACAGTTTGATAGGTTTCGGCGTCAGAACTACTTGGCTAAGTTTAAGATCATAGTTTGGGTTAAAATAAGTACCTTAGTTACATCAGTTAAGTTTGTTTTTGGGTTAATGCGCTAACTGGCTTTTTGTGTAACAATCATAACAATGGCATGACAGCTTACATTAGAGCAGACAGTTGAATCCATCTGTTTTGCAAAGACTTAAAGTAGACAGCACCCTCCAAACTCTTTGTATACAGCCTCATACACATCACTTCTGCATTGGAATCCAAAGCTTGACCATGTTATGGTTGCTAAGCTATGATTGAAAAATCGCTGTTTGGGGGAGAGGTTTATTGAACGGACAATAGACCGATCAGTTTTCTGAGATGTATAAGCTGTGGTCAGTAGTAATAACTTGAGTTCCTTCTTGCTAGAGACTAACTGCAGGGAGAAAAAAGCAATAACATTTAGCTGTATGTTATCTGATACTTGAAGGGATTTACTAAATTGGCCACAGTTAAGTATCCTTTAACTATTATGAATCCCACTTAGAGTTATATCAACATGAACTCTGACCTGTCTCACAAAATCTCATCAGTAACCATTTGTTCCACAGTCATACATGGGCCAGAATGTGTAAAATACAGTAGCTCATTCAAGTATGAATAATCCAGTGTTGGTTGGATGGATCCAGGGGCGGCTGCAGCACACGTGTGTTAGTGCTGTGTAACAGGGTCTGCACCCTGGCAGGTTGGAAGTGGTCCAGCTGGGGCTCCACCGAGTGACAACTGAAGCAGGCAGACCAAGGGAGGAGAGAGGTGGAGCCCCAGCTGGACCAGATATCACTCAGATATCATGGGAGAGGCTGCGATGGTCAGACCAGGAGGGCCTCTTCACCTCTGAGAGGAGGTGAAAATGTCACAGGTTGCAGATAGTTGAGTGGGGGAGAAAAAGAAATACACACAGGGGTCTTTCTCTTGGCTTCCTGCTTCCATATTCACTCTTTCAGCATTCAAGAAAGTAAGAGGATCCAGATTATAAAACTCTAATACACTGTAAAAAAGACCCAAAAAACTATTTGTTTTAACTTAAATGTCAAGGGAATTGTTTAGTTTTTTAGTCCATAAAATACTTTCACAGGAAAACAGCATTGCAGAATCTCTGAAACAAAGTTAGTGAATGGTGACCAGTTTTTAAAAGAAAAAAAAACAACAAAAATAAACTCAGAAAATGCTTCCATACTGCCTGGCGTGTTGGGCTTTTAGGAGACTTTACTTGATTAGTCCAGAGGAGCAGTATGGAGGCACTTACATTGTTTGGGAGATTCTGCAACACCTTTTTCCGGTAAAACTCAACCCAACCCTCAGTCAGCATGAGGGTGAGTTGATAATGACTGAATTTTTTCTTTTTTGGATGAACTGTTCCTTTAATGATAAAACATTAGCTTAGAATGATTCCACTATATTCCTGCATGTTTTTTGTTTTTTTATTACAGTGTTGAGTTTTTCCCTACATCTATAAGTGCATTCCCTTAGGATGTCTCAAGAAAGGTATGCATAAATGATGTCTCCACATGAATTTCACCCTATAAGAGCTGATACTGTGCGTCTGCTCTCAGATAAGAATGGCTGAAAGTGTAATAATGAATGGTTGTATGCCATACAGCCTTGCTTTAAAGACCCAGGGGCCCCTCAGGAAATCATAAGAACCGGGAATCCGCTGGCTGTGACGACAGGAGACCGTACTCTGCTGATTACTGGGGCTTTAGTTTACAGTAGTGAAAACAGTAGTGACTTTCTCAAGGTTCAGGAAGACACTGTACGGGTCTTCTGATTCACACCATGACTAATCCGTTGTTTTTGAAGAGAGGAACTAACAGTTTTTCCTGAGAGACTGGCAACACAGACGCAGCGTCTCGCGTGAAAGCCTTTTGAAGTGTCCCTCTCTTCACCTCCCACACTGTGTGACACTGAACAACCATACGCTGTGTCCCCTCTCATATTTGCAGTGCTTTCCATGTTGACACAATTATCCTCCGGTACTTCCCCTGCTTTTTAAAATACTCAGTGTTTTAGTTGATGCTCTCTGTCTGCACGCCTCGTGTGTGTGGATAAAAGCCAGTGGTTTCCTCTTGTTTTTCTGCTTTTATGTGGGAAAACCATGTGCTGGTGTGTATTGGGACCAGTATTATGTTATGTGTTTTGCTCATGGATTGTATCACCCTATCAATGCACACTCACATAGTGGTTTACACATTCAACCCTCTGCTTCCTCCTTATTCTTCTTCCTCCTTATCCTTGAGGTATTTCTGCACCAGCTAAAAAACATCACCACACATGTATTTTAACTTTGTGGACACTTTGTATTGATACTCATGGGAGGTCTTTCATATTTTACTGGCAAAAGATGGTTAAGTGGTAAGAATTTTTAACTTGAGGATGGTAAATTCGCGACAAGGTTTGTTGCACCTGGAAATCGTGTGTGTGCACTCAGCTCAAGGCGACTCGCTGAGGTAAAACTGGAGCTGCAACAAAATTTTAATTATAGATGATTATTAAAATGGTATTTTTGCTTGGAAAATTAAAAAAAAACTATTAATCGATCATTAAAGTAGATGCCAACTGATTAACAGCCTGGCTGGTATTGCTTTCCCCTTGAAGGCCTGTGTGTGTTTATATGGGTGTGGCGCTCCTTCTCATGCCTGCTGCCAATCTAGCTGCACACCTGCAAGTCATCCGCTCATCAGGCCTCTGCAGTATAAATACCCAGCTCTTCACTCCAGTCTCCACTTGTTCAGCTTGCCAATGTGGTGCTAACAGCAGCCTGAACCCTAACTAATCCTGTGGTTACCTGTGCCTCAGGTCTTCTCAGGGCCTATTCCCCTCCTGTGGAGTTCATCTTTGCTGAACTTTGGCAAAGCTCAGTCTCAACTAACAGCAAAGAAAGAGTGTATGTCTTAGCCTCAGCAGTCAATGGTTACTCCCCTACATTTGTGCATGTGTGACCCTTATTACCCTTTGTTCAAGGTCTGAGAATAGAATATTTTAACTTTTATCACATTTTTTGGAAGCTGGAACAACAAGGGAAGAAATAGAGGTGGCTGTTTTAATTGGTTGTAATTTATGGTGATCCTGGTTTGATCATGGATTGACTATGATGACTTTATTATCTTAGGTTGCAAGATACATCTCTCAGATGCGCTTGGATGCATCCTCAGTTGATGTTCCTGGGGTCATAGGGGCTTTCTGGTCTTTCAATGTCAGACCCTCTCACCCAGGTGACCCAGCCGGGGTTGAAAAAGTCAGGCTTTGCATCTGAGCAGCAACAAGCCACGGGACTGTCCCCTTTATCCAAAGCCACCTGGTGGCTTTCTCTGTGGCTTCAGTACTGTTGCATGTGGCCCCCCTCTTCACAGCTCCAGTGACTCCAAGCCTTGTCAGATCTTAACAGAGCGAGAGTCCTGCGAAACCACTGACACTGACCCACTTCAATTGGCTCCCAGCGAGCACACCAGCCTTGGCATCTGCACTGCTCATGGTATTTGGCAAGCTTCCACTCATGAACCTCCTCCATGTGCTCCTCCCAGGGCACTGTGAGCTGCCACATGAAGACCTACTTGGTGGAGTTGGAGAAAATGACCAGGTCAGGGCAGAGTGTTGTTTGTGTGACATGCCCAAGGAACTTCAGCTGTCTTCTGAGGTCTGCTCTCATCTGCCAGTCTGGGGCTGTGAAGGGAAGAAGGTCTTGTTGTCGGTCATGGGACTGGCTTTGTTCCAACTTTAAGGAAAGGGATGGACCGCTTCCTAGGATGGTGCTTGATTGCCATGACCACTGCTTCTGCAACTGCCTTGAGCACCTGGTTGTGGCGCCAGCGATGGTGTCCCTTGGCCAGGGCTTTGGGGCAGCTGCTAAGTAGATGTTGGGACCCTCTCTCAGCACAATGAGGGCAGGAGGGTGTTTCGGACTTGCCCCTTGTGTGGAGGTCTGATGGGCTTGGCAAGGTGCCATAGACTGCTTGGACCAGGAAACTGATATGGTGGAAATCAGCCAGCCAGAAATCCAACCAGGTGATTTTCCGCTGCAGAGTGCTTTCCCACTTTGTCCAGGCTCCTTGCCAACTTAGTCCCACCATCTTACTGACCCATACCTCCTCTGCACTGGCCCATACTTCTTCCTGGAGGAGATGTTGTCGCTCCTTTCCCTTGGCTTTGCTGACCTGGCAGCTTGGAAAGTAGCCCAGGCCTTCTTGCCCTGTAGCCACCGTCCCTACAAGAGCCCTCTGCCTCAGCCTCGCCTCTGCCACCTGCAGATCTCTGGCAGCACTCCACTTCCTGCCTGTGTGGACCTCAACGCCAGCTGCTGCTACTTTGGGGTCTCTGGAATATTTGTATTGCATGGCCTCTGGTGCATGTTACTATGAATAAAAACCTAAAAATTAAAAAAAATACACGTAGTCTAATGTGCATCTATTGTCGGGGTGCTTGACACAAAAAAGAACCCCATATGCTTTCAAATTTAGTTAATTTGTTCTTTTTTTGTCATTTTCATGATCAAACAATACATTTCTTCTTTTAAACTTTCAATTAATTTTATGTTGATCCAATAATGCACCTCATAGATTTGTGTGCTGTGATGATACTTCAGTCTCTGCTTCTCCCTGCTGTGTCTCTCATCTCTTCCTCTCCATTGCTGCTCCCAGTCTCTCCTTAATAAAACAGGAAGAGGGTGTGTTTGGAGAACCAGAGCCTGAGGAGTCAAGCCGTTCACCACTGACTGACCGAAGTCTTTGTGTGTGCGTGTGTGTTTGTGTGTATGCATGCCAGGATAATTGCTTTCAGGGAAGCCCCTGAATGCTTTACCCTTGTTTCTTCAACTCTTCAGAGATCTGCAGTATTTGCTTTGAGCATTATGCCCCAAAGGCAACATCTTAACCCCTGCTTATGTGACATGCTCTCTGAAACATGCCACTGCATGTGGGCTTTACACACATGACCGTATTACTGACTCACATGCAAAGTGTGAGCAAATGTCTGCACGCTCACATAGACATTTTTCACTTGTCAGACATCATTTACCACACTATAGATTCACTCTCTGTATGAGAGTGCAGCAGGGGGTCTTCCTCTGGTGTAGCAGGGGCTTCTGGGATATGCAGGAATGTGAATGTAGCTCTGCAGGCAGGGTACCAGCCTGGTGAAGCCCGATCTGGTGGGGGATTAGAGGTGAGCTGCGCCTCGCCCGTTCCCCTCCCAGCAGGAGCTGTCATGTCAGCCGTGGCGTCCCGCAGCTGAGCTTCACTCCCATTGGGTGTAGGTCAGGGGCCAGCGTCAGGTCACACCGCTGGCTTGTGCAGCTCTTACCGAGCATGCCCTCGTCTTACACAATGTACGACAGCCAGCATACATGCGATCTGACAACCCACGCCTGAGCAACAAAAGAGAGGAGGAAGGCTGAGAGCATTCTCTGCATGTACACCAAATCAGTCTGGCCCTTTAATTAGAATCTGGAAAGTTTTTATCACCAGATTAGTTATTTAACTGCAAATATGTTACATTTAGCATGTGGGAGTTGCTGCAAAGTTGCACAACATTTCCATGAATCATGGAATGTGCATGAGTTGATTTGTTGCAGAAAATTAGCTTTAAATGACCTAGCTTGGTGGTTAATTGCATGGTAGTGGTATTTTTTTCTGATAAGATGTTCCTTGATGAACAGTCAACAGGCCTCCCCCATTTTCTGCTCCATGGTACTTGTTAGCTGTGGAATTTGGTGGGTCTGTCCTCGAACAATCCAGGTCAGATAAATGCTGAAATGGAATGACAGATATGTAGAAACTCTCCTTAGAGTTGCGCATGAGAAGGAGAGGAGGTCAATGAGCAAGATGAAGACATATCTGAGGTTTGATGTGCAGTATTTTGGTATGGTAATGTCAAATTTGTGATTGGTGTCTGTGCAGCTAGGTCTCACAAAATGATGATGTATGAATTACATGCCAATGTCTTAAGTCATTTTGTGTGCTATCAATCAGAAAAGCTGTATAGTTTTTGTGTGTTGTGACTTTTTCTGCTTTTTGCATGTCATCTCATTCCATTTAGTCTGTACTAACTAAAGCTGGGCATACGTCATGCAATTTGAGCCTAATTCTGACACAATTATTGAGCCACTTATTTTAGAGTCAGACTCGCTTCCAGCTTCATCTGGTATCATTTGGTGGGCAGTGTACAGGAAGGAACAAGGATGAATTAACTGCTCAACCAGTCAATGTCCAAGGGCCATGAAATTGTGACATGTCAGAAATTTTGGCAAATTTTGGCACAAAGTGGCGAACAGATCGTCATGTGGATGTATGTAACTTACCTCAAATTCTCTCTGCAAAATGGACAAACCATGCTGTCCACATACTCTTTGCTACCTGTGAGTCCATTTCTGCAGGCTTTTTTCTAGAAGTTTCAGCACACAGGTTGGCACAGATGATCAGAGCTGCATGTTTGTGCCTTATTAGCATTATTGCTAGCAAACAAACTTCACCCTGCCTTAGAGCTTTCAAACTAATATTCATTGACAATTATCAACAGCCAGAATGGTCTGCAGGGGCCAGCGGGAAGTTTTATTTCATATTTTACACTACACAGTGTGAGCACTGAGGTCGTGGCTTGACAATCAGACCATACAGTGTGAACACATTAACTGTGAGCTTTTACATCGCAGACAATTTACTCATACAGTAGGAGTCGAAATTAAACAACATTTCTAAAAATGTACAGTCTATGCTCAGCTTTATGCATAGACATTATAGAATTTCACACTCGAAAGCCACAGAGAAAAAAAATGTCAGGTGATGTAGTACAAAGTGTGAGCATCAGTGTATGGAGGAGGTGGGGTGAATGGAAGGGTCACAACAAAACAAACAAACAAAAACACAAGACTTTCATCCAGAAGACTGCAGTTCATGTTCTGTGTAAACCCAGAAGTCAAATTTTATTTTTACTTCAGTACACAAGTCAACTGACTTAACTAGCATAATTAACATACGTAACTTAACATACAAAATGTATTTATTTTAACCATGATATTTTCCCACACCTAACCAAGTACTTTGGTACTGTTGCTTAAACCAAACCAAAGTTAATCATGACTAAGGTTACCATAATATTAACATAACCAATATTAACATGCACTGAACTCAATGGTGTTAAATGACATATGAAAGCTAAAAATGCTTAGACATGACACGAAAAATGTCCTTAAAAGTGGTGTGCTATTTGTACGCCATCCCATGAGATCACATTGTTCCGTGAGTTCCCTCCTAACAGACTGTGGAGCATTAGAATTTCATTGATAAATATTACACTTTTTTTGCATTTGTGTGTAATTTAATGCTTCATATCCAGAGGACTGCAGTGAGAATAGTTGATCTGCAGGGGCAGCTGGCTGTAACTTCAGAGCCTCTCAGTCATGACAGATAGCAGCTGGATGGCAGAAAGGAAATCTCAGCGTCTGCCTTTGAGTCCTGCTGTATCTGATCTGAAGAGGAGCCTGCCTAGCATAGCATCACCCGAACAATAACAGCAGCAGTGGCCAGGCTATTAACAGAACTATTCCCGCTTGGGCCAAGTGCTGCCTGCGTCTTCTCTACTGTATCCACGCGTACAATGTAATGCTGTAATCCTTCCTGTGAAATTTATTATGAAGACTATAAATCTTTTCAAGCCTGCCTCTCATTTCCCCCTTGAGCAGTGCAGCTGGGAAGACCCCTATTCCTCTTTTCCTTATTCTTGTGCCAGAGCAGCAAAGTGTTTTCTCTGATGCCCGTGGTGGCCTCTCTTGCTCCTCTGTTGAGTCCAAGAAGCCAAGTTCCTCCAACATACTGGGTCACTCTTTTGACCCATATTATGCCTGTGTTCCTGCCAGAAAATAACCTCGGATGAGGAGGCTGACGGGGAAGTCTGGCTGCTCTGCATGCAGATGGCAATTAACCCAAATCTGTAGTCTGATATCCTACCATACTCAGAGGACCTTGTTTTTTCACCAATTTGGTCCAGACTGAAAGATCTTGACAACTATAAGATGGATTGCCATGAAATTTTGTGCAGACATTCATGGTTCTCGGAGGACGAATCCTAATGACTTAAGTGATCCCCTGACTTTTGCTGTAGAGTCACTAGTAGGTCACAGTTTTCATTTATCCTGTGGAACATCTCAGTCAGTGGATTGATACACAGTTTGGTACAGAAGTCACCGTTGAGAGAATCCTTTGTCCCTTTCACACATGCACTGCAACCCAGAACTTAAATAGACATTGCGCATCAATGCAAATGTCCAAAATGAAATGGTCATTGTGCAGAGAATTCACAGTGAGCAAGTTGGCATGTTGATGATGTTTTTTATTAAAACAGTGTGATTTTTGCAGTGAACAGTTTGTGTCATGCCCTGTCTCATCCATGCTCTATCCAGGCGCCCTCGCCTAAACCAAACAGAGTATTGTTGTGTGTCACATATGTGAAAGGGCAAGGCTGCCTGGACCTGATTCTCTAGACATTTTCATCTGAGAGTTTTGGTGACATCCCAACTTTTCCTGGATTGTCAGGAAATTTGGGGCGGATTTTCCTCCACTTCAGGAAGAAATGTAAAAACATTGGAGATCCCCTTACTTTTCATCGAGTTTCATCATCAGGTCAAATTTTTAATTTGTCCAACGCTTTGGTTTAATACTTGCGAAACTAAAGACATTCATCAGCCTCAGTTGTATTTTGTGTTTATTGCTAATTAGCAGTACACATGCACTGCAACCCTGCACCCTGCACTTATCGAGACCTTACGTGGATAAACTGTACAAGTGAATGCGAATGTCCACATCAGTTACCCCAGACTTAGCCCTGCCAGTTCCCTGTAGAGCAGGTCATCGTCTGTTTAATGCTTTCCACTCCTTCATCATCTGCCAATCAATGTCAACCTACATGAATCTCATTTTGTACCTCACATGTTAATTCCTTCCTTCATCATCTGTGGTGTGAAACATTAGATTTCCACACAGTCAGAGAAAGTAAAAGCGTGACCTGCTCACGGTTCAGTTATAACATCCCAGCTGGCTGCACCTGCAGCAGCATCAACAATAGAGACACCTCTCGAAATCACAATGATCCAATCAGTCCCTCCATGTCTGTTAAAAAAGTTTATTTCTTTTTTTTCCTTTTTCCTTTCCTTTTCATTTCTTTTCTTCTTTTTTCCAAGTTTAATGTCAAATGTCAGTAGCTTCTTGGTTTGTGGTTTGCCCACATGTGCTGCCCTTATATGGATTTATTGGGGCGTTTGGTTATGCTAATTGCAAACTTCCTGGCACATGTCCAATTTAAGATCAAACACGATTCAGCAATATACTCTGGTTAGTAAAAACAGATTTGGATGTCTGCACACGTTTCATGAATCCCATATAGGATAAAAATATAAGAAAAAAGTAAGAAAACATTCATGTATGAGGCTCACTGTCCTTACCTGAATCTCAGGAAATTGTCTGGAGTTCAAAGTGAAAATGGTTGCGATTGTATCACTTAATTTGGGGCAGCTATTTCTTGCCCTCAGGAAGAAATGTCATAACTTTGGAGATCCCCTGATGTTGCCATCAGGTCAAATTTGAATTTGTCCAGTACTTTGGTTTATGACCAAAACCAAAGACAAGTCCTTCAGCCTCAGCTGCTTTGTGTTTACTGCTAAATAGCAAAGTTACTGTCATGCGTAGTAACATACCTGCTAAACATCAGCATGTCAACATTGTCATTGTTATGCCGCTAACATGGCAGCCGACTCTTAGTCTTACTTAGTCTCAACTCTCTTATTCATCCTTTGACTGATGTTTTGGTGCTGTTTCCTCCTTATTTATTGATCTTATTTCAACACTCCCACAGAGGTCAAAGGTCGAACCTGAGTAATGGAATCTATTGCCTGTAGTGATTGCAGTGCAGACCTGTTGACCTGGGCATTGTCTACGTCAGCCTCAGGTTCAATAGCCTGACAGGTTGAGGTGACTACGGTCAGTGGTGCTCCGTCACTTACTGCTCTCTGAGGAATGTTACATCCGTACAAATGCATGCCTGGAAGGGGCCCTTAAAAGCAGCAGAGTCTAAAGTCAAAGTGTGGCATAAATTTGACTAAATTCCTTCTTCTGACGTGGTCCATTATGTCGTTGGAGTTGTACTACAAAGGGATTTGTGTTACGACAAGTTTCATGACACAGTCAAGCTTTACTGTGAGTAACCTACAGTCTTTTATGGGTGTATTATAGACACCAATATCTGCTGATTTAGACTGTGTTGAAAGAATAAACATAAAGGGAAACCATTAGTCTTTCTTTTGCATGAGGACAGAATTTATCACCTCTGGGAATTCTTTTTGGGTGGCAGGTTCCTGTCCTGAGACAGCAGCAATGATTATTGCCTGTCCAGCTGTTCCTGTTCCTGTTTGTGTCTTCATGCCCCAAACTGAACTCTACTGGGGTATCTTCCCGTTTTTATTAATTGCACTTCAAGATTGCCAACACAAGTTTCTAGGTCACACCACTGTTGACATCGATCCACAAACAATGTCCAACACAATAGACCGTAGCCGAGACACAGTTTCACAGACTCATGAGGTCACCGTGTGGCCTTCCAGTTGACCATCTGACCACAGGAGGGTTCAGTCTCCAGACGCTGTGGGGTTTCCTCTGCCCGGCCAGGGAGGATACTTCACTACCTCCTGTTTACACATTACACTGGAGGCCAAAGAAAGTGATGGGGAGTTGGGGACTGGGGAGAAAAATGCCTCAACGCAGCAGGGGGCACGAGCGGCAGCCTGTTTTTAGACTGGAGTCATCCTGCTATTGTGGGTGCTTTACCCAAGAGTGGCGCAGAGGTCCGCAGGGGAAAAAACCATCCACACTGCTGCACAGAGCAATCAACGCCTGCAGACCAGAGCTGATGAAGGATCATGTCTGCAAAGGCAAAACAAAACCGTTCTGACCTCTGTGAGCCTGGAGGCTGCTGCTCTCCACTGTAAAACATTCCCAGCAAGACAGTTAAAGGAGCTTTGTGCAAGAAAAATGAAGCAATCTACATGTATTTATTGCTTTTTATTAGTGATGTGTGAAGAAATTGTAATATACCTTAAAAAAAACATGACCTTCTCAGACGTCGTCTGTTGCACATAACAGCCTGTGGACTGATTTCTCTATATATAGTCAGGATGACTTTTCTGGAAAAATCCAAAAGGAGTGACGTTTATGGCTGCTCTCTTACTTCTCTTAAGCTCTCCTACAGCACCAATAGTGTGCAACACTATCTAACATTAGCCTAGAAATGGAGTTTGGTCTAAAACAAAGCCAACATGCAAACTGCGAAGCATGTGAAATATATTGTGAGCTTGTGTTTTAGCTGGCTAATGTAAGCTAATGTTAGTTTGGAACATGGAAGAATTGCTGGCTAGCTAACATAGCAAATACAGATAGTATAAAATTACACATAGTGATGTTATTCTAAATATGATTGCAATTTATTTTTCAGTAATCAGGGTTCATTTCAGCATTCAGTTTCATGTATGTCATGGCACTGTTTAAGGCGATGTCCCGGACGATGCTCGCTCAAGCCTACAGAGTACAGCTGCAAGCAACAGGATGCTGACTACACTGGCCACCGGAGTCATAACAAGGTTTAAATGAAGTTCCATACAAAACTTTTAATGTAACGCATGATGTTCAGAACACACAAACATGTATGTGTGAGTTTCAGTGCATATAGCATTATTTGGTCCAATCTGACCAATCAGGGTGTTTAAACTGCAGATCTTTCTGAAAGACATTAAGATAAGAGTCACTTAAATTATGCCTTAAAGAGAAATCTTGGCTGAGGTTCACACATTGTTTATTGTGTTTTTTCCAAATTTGAATCAGTGAGTGCAACTGAGAGGTTTATTGGGCCATGTTGTCCGGGGGGGCTCAGGGCGTGGACCTGCTGTAAACTCGTTTCAAGTATACGAGAAGCTGGTCTGGACTGAGGAGACAGATTTGACCAGTGCCCTCCTCTCTGCTCCAAGGAGGTCCGACTGATGGATGGGCTCTAATCAGCAGCAGACAGACCTGCCACAGGAAACATCTCCCCATCACGTTTACGGAAACCAGCACTTCTCCAGAGACCCGCTGATAGTCACAGAGGGAGAGGGGGAGGGAGCAGAAAAACAATTGGATTCTCCCTCATTTTCTGCAAAGAAAATCAGCAGACTGTCTACTGTTGACTGAACAGAATTATGATACATACAGGCCCACTGCCAAATAGCATCTTGAACAATACAGCAGTGCAAAGAGGTTGATTAACATGGAAACGATTGCCAAAAACTTATTTTGGGAGTATGTGACTTGTTGATTTCCCACATCTTTCTGTGTAAAATTCCTACAATTCTTAAAAGCAATAGTTCAACTTTTTGGGAACTATGTAAATTTCCTTTCATGCCAAGAATTACATCTGAAGAATGATACCAGCTATGCTTGATAAGCTATGCTAACTACCTGCTGGCTGTAGCTACTTATGGAGCATTCCTTTTTTACTGGGAAGTCAGAATTTCAAGATTTCCCAGATGGACGTTTCAGCTGGAACACCCCCTGGAGTCTAATTTCAAATTTCAACACTGACCTCAAAAACTGATGCACCCCTGTGTCATGCAGATCTCCATCAGGCAACAGAAGGTGAAGCACCTGCTTCACTGCCACCACAACTGCCAGATTTGTTAAGTTTTCTTGAAGTTATAATATAGTGTTTTTTATAAAGATGTGTGTGAAGTTTTTAAGTGTTTTTGTATAGTCTAGACTCAGTTTTCTTCGGGATGCATATAGTGTAATGGTATTGTAACCAACCATCCTGGGTTCAAATAACTATATGAAATAAATAAGGAAGCAATAAACAGAATGATAAGTTTAAACTTCTCAATATAAACACACAAAATATAGAGTTAGATGTCACTCACCCTCCTGATTCCTTTAAAGTCACTTTATACTCCATGAAAAAGATAAATGTGACTGCAAGGAATCTGTTGAACATATGCTGTTAGGTTGTAGGAGGTTCAGTGTAGAAAAACAAAGATTGGACAGGGTGGTGGATATGAGCAGGGAGGGGACCATCAAAAGTCTGTCAGAAAGGGGAAAAACACATTACAGGTTCAAAGGGCCATATTTGAGTATTTAAATAAATGACACACGTTTAATATCCAGAATATAACTTCTTTAAGACATGATGTTGAACATGTTGAACTCTGGCATAGTAGGTGGCCTGCATGCACCTGTAATACTGATTCATACTCTGCCAATAAAACCAAAGAGGAAGAAGCCTCCCTTACAGTCAAGATGGCAGTGAAAAATAACAAAAACTGAGATTTATTCATCTTGTATCATGCTTAACATTAGTGGATTATAACATATTGTGTATGGAATTAATCTGCTGATACACCAGTAGGTATGGCCTGCAACTGACTAGTTGGTAAGCGTTTTATATTTTTCAAAAATGTTGAATCACCACAACCACAAGAGGTCCTTGAACATACAGTCATAAATGTGCACAAAAAATATTAGGCTGTGAGATTAGCTGCAGACAGATACACATACACATACACATACGCATACAACCAACCACCTGGAGGAAATAATTATGCAGCAAGTTCATATGCATTATGCAGGAAGGGCGTTAAAGCCAAGATAAGGATCAGCGAGGAGCTTTAGCATGTTTAAGTGAGTTTCTCTTATACAGTAGTGCATAAATCTCTTGCATTAAGTTTCCTGCCTCAATTCATGCCATGCTTGCTTCGTGTCACAAAATTATAACCTGAGCAAAGGTTGATTTTGCTGCACGTTTACTTAAATCAAGGGTTAAGTGTATTTTTCCTGCAAAGCCCCTCCTCATCATGTGTGTCTACAGGAAGCATCTGACCTGTCGGATTCTGTTATTCACTTTGTGTCCGTGCCAAAGGGCTTTTCCACCTCTGACAGGTGAGGCTTCTCTCCTGCCTGCAAGACAAATCCCCCCAAAATCCCCCCCTGCATGTCAAGCAAGGCAACGAGTCGTTGTTCGCTCTGCGTATGAATAGAACGATCAGTCTGCCATGTTGGAATGCTGAAAGCTGTTTGCCTTTTGGGCCCGTGAAAGCTTGTCACTATGTATTGTGGTAGCAGAGATTATCCCCAAAAGCCTGGGTGTCCTCTGCTCTCTTCCCTCTTCTCAAACTCTCTGACCTTGATCTTGCTGTCATGCAGCGTCCTGTCCTCTGCATGGACCCATGCAGTCACACTTGCGCAGATGTGAGGGGGAGATTCTCCTTCCTCTTTAATTAGGGAGGTTTCAGTGTGGCTACGATCAAAAGATTTCCACTTTGTTAAGTCATCATAACAGTTTTTTGTAATTAGGTGGTTAGTTCAATCAGATGTTGCTCAACAACAGTTTGTATGATGTTTTGTAACGTCAGTGGTCTGTAGAGGCTCATGAATGAAAGGCAAAAGAGCTGGTTTGGACTTGCCCTCTCAGCTCTAATCCTAAAGGGCCTCAGGGTTTTACACACCTCAACCATCTGTTTAAAAAACACTCAGTTTCCATGATACTCATGAAAATAGGTACATAGGTTCCTCCAGGATCTGCTCAATTTACACATGAAATACCTCAAATGTCACACTGAAATGCAACGTAAAGTGTGATCTTTCAGGAGGAACCTGTAGAGCAAGGGTCATGCACAAGGGCACCTCTGGTTGATGAAGGCATACCACCCTGAACAAAAACCTACAAAGGCAGGAAGGGCTGGGCTGCTGAACCCTGCACCAGTGCCAAACCATAGCATCAGTCATACGCATGGAGTGTCAGTGCAGTATGATGGGTTACACAGACTGTTTTTCCTGTTTTAGTATTCCCTCTTTGACGATTCACTTGGGATCTGCAGAACAATGTAAACGCTCTCAAATTGTGGCTCTGATCAGGATGTTTAGACATCAAAAATGTAAAGGTGTGACAGCAGTGGGAGGCTGCTAATTGGGTGTTGGCCATTACCAGTCACTCTGCTCTTCTTGGCTGAAAATAAAGGAAGACATTGGTCAAAACCAGGAGAGAGGTTTCTGGTTTCTAGCCACACTAGCGTCAGGAGTCTATGGGGTCAGTTGGTGTGTTTACCACTTTAGTTTAGTCTAAAATCAACTAAAAACAACTATTAAATAGATTGATGTGATATTTTATACAGACAATCATGGTCGCCAGGGGATGATTCCAGTGACTTTGGTGACCCTGACTTTTCATCTCGCACTAGCATGAGGTTAACATCTTTGGTTTTCATGAATTTCCATTAAATATGATACAGATTTCCATGTTGTCATTAGTGTGAATCCTAACGACTTTGGCTATCTCCTGACTTTTCAGCTGGTGCCACCATGATAGGGCTGCAACTAACAATCATTGTCATGATTGATTAATCTATTGATTATTTTCACAATTAATATTTTATCTTTAAAATATCATAAAATTGTGAAAAATATTCAACACAATTTCCCAGAGCCCAAAGTGATGTCTTTTAATTGCTCCTTTGGCCCAGCCAGCAGTCCAAATCCCAAATTCATTTACTTACTTAGAAAAAGCAGCTCAGACCAGTTTGTGCAAAATGTCGTCCAATCACATCAGAGTGAAAAAAAATAAATCTGAGGTTAAGTGTCTTGCCCCAGGACATTTCGACATGTGGACTGGGGATCACAGGGGGCTGCTATGATTGGCAGGGAAGCAATGAATCGATGAACAAAATTGCAAATAACCGCATAATTCACGAGTATTGATATATATATAAGTTTAGTGTTGGCTGTTTGTTCACTCTGCTACACTGTCACTTTACCTCATAATTTTGTCTCCAAATGGTGTTGTATAGTCTCTAGTTTCTAGTACTTTCTTATTTAAGTTTTATTTATCTCTCTTATTTATTTCTTTTGCTTTCTATACTTAACTTTCTGTCATTGTGCTGCTGCTACGACCGAGTTACAGAATTACAAAGACAAATAGATAAATGACAGATAGATAAATGCAATTTAACAGCGTTGCTCCACTGGTTTGTAAACGTGTCAGGCTGTCACAGCTGGGAAGAAGAGATCATATTTCGAGATGGTTCTTCCAGATTGTTCAAGAGTATGATGGCTATATGGAAGCCATATACACTATATAACGATGTAACTGCAAAGATTTGTGAGGAGGCATGAGCTCAAATCATATTTCATATCCAGGTCAGCATTAGCCACAGCTATTACCCCTATCCCTTACACTGTACTGATTCATGTGCAGTATTTTGTTACTGTATATGGATTAGTTTTGTATATGTGGAAGGCTCTCACAGTGGTGTTAAACTAAATGCTGAGAGAGGGTTTTGTGGTGGTTAGCTGTACATTAAATGAGGGATGGTGTTGGGGAAGGAGGTGTGTGGTATGCAGCTGTCTGTTTCAGCTAAATCATAGCTGAATGAGTGCGGGGTGCAAACATTTGGCTCCATAAGAGATCATGCTGTCAGCCAACACATATGCTGGCATCATGGCCTCTTTGCAACGCTATATCCACACTTATGCTTTTGTTTTAAAACATATTATGTTTGCCACATTTACACCTTCTCTGGTGTTTTCATAACCCTCAAATTGAGACTTTCGAGAACGCTGCTGACTGTCTTGGTTTGAATATTCTGGGACTGTGTTTCAGGATGGATTCACACTAAATGTCCAGCTTCTGAATTGAACCAATGCAAAAATTGTTTCAGTTTTCCAACTGGTCTGGTTTGCATCACAAAGACAAAGCTCAAGCAACCACAGAGTAGACAGTCTGCTTCATGGAGACACGAGCGTGCCCACAGTACATGGTTATGTGATGCGCGGTTCAGGTGTGTTAGTCGGGATGGTGATTATTTCTGAAATTCTGCTAAAATGCTTATGTGGACAGATTGTTTTCATTTTAAAATGCTTTTTTTAAAATTAGGTTTTCAAAATGAATCTATACAGTCCAAGCATCTTGCATCTCTGCTGCGTCTCACGGACATAAATCCAACCTCAAGCCTTTATTTAGACTTCAAGTCTGCTTTTTCCATAATCTGGCGGTAAAGGCTGCACTGAAACTCTGCACACTGCACTTAAAGTTGGGCTGCTTATTTGCCGCTGATGCTTTGAAATGCACAGACAAAACATAGGATGCCATAATTTCAATATTAAACCAAATATTGATTGAAATAAATAAAACAGAATTGAAATTAAAGGCAGAATCTGAATTCTCCTATAGAAGTTTGTTTCTTTCTACCCCTGCCCACTTGCAGGGCCCGAAGAAAAAAAAAAACAACACTTCAAAGATGACACAGTGTAGCTTACCAGTTGTTATATCACACTTGATGACATATAGACTAGAACCAATGATCTGTTGATAAATAAAGACTCAAAAGTTTAACAATGGCACAGGCATCATTCATAAATAAAAATGTTTGAATTGAAAATTCAAATTGAAAATCAATTGAAAAATTGAATTATGGATTTGGAGAATTGTGACACCTTACTTATCCTAAAGTATCCTATATACAGTACACAGAGTGTCATCATGCAAGCATGATGCTGACGTGATGTTTGCGGCCCACACAAGGGGTAAGAAACGCTGTCATAGAGCATCCTGAGTGTGGATCTAAAACATGAACGTTATCAGAGGCTATAGCATCTTCCCCTGCCACTTTCACCTGTGTTTTGACATTTAAAGTCTAAAAAGGAGTTCTTACAAGGCTCTAAATGTCGTCTCTATTCATTAATAACGCAAGAGGTCTTACTAAATCCCTCAGCTGCGTTCCGAAGCCCTCAATCCTTGAGCGAGATGAAGAGCAACAACATGTGCTGAGTGCCGAGTATGTGGATCAACCCATTCTGGGGGCTGAAATAGTGCCGGGCTTTGTCCAAATATTTTCTTAGAGTCCCAGCTTCTTTTTGGAGGCACTTAGCCTTCCCACACACCGCCTCAGAAGAGTGACACATGGCTTTGACATTGACTTTAGGCCTGTTTTGGGATCGTTAAAGGCCAATTTGTCAGCATTCAGCACAAGCCCGACAGTGAGATGTGTTTCAAGGGGCCTCACATCTGGACCTTTTGTGTTTTAACAGTGTCCCGCTTCCTCTTTTAGAAACCTGAAGTACGTGTATAATGGGAAGGCCACGTTCCACAGCCAGTTGGTCTCGTTTCATTAGCACGCTCTGGCCGTCAACTCTTATTCAAACACCACCGATCTCTGCTGGCCTGATCCTACCCTTCTTCCTCCAGTCACTTTTTATGATAATGATCATCAGTTGTAATGAGTTAATCTAATTATCAGCTGTCTCCTGAAGGGAACAGAATAGTATTATTGAGGGGACAGCCTTGTAGAGTTTAACTTGAGTTGCACAGTAAGCAGAGATGGAGAGACAGGCGAGACGAGGCAAAGGTCTGCTCTGGCAATCAGTCACTGAGAGGGCAGTTTGATTAAAGGAAATGGAGCGAGTGGAAACTTTGAATGTGTGTTTTCAGTTGTGTTTTCAGCCTGTCTGGGTGATAGCAACAGCAAAACAGATGCTGAAACAATTAGGGCAAGTCAGAGGATGTTTTTACTCCCACTCTGTACCCCTCCTCCCCTCTTCTCGCCTTGTGATTGCACATCAAAGTTGTCGACAGAGTGTTAAAGTTGATTTTATTGTTTGACTCCTTAAAGCAGTTGTCAGTTTTTAAAGGAGCCATAGCTTCTGGCTGCAGACAAACATGAGAGAGCCTCAGAATAGACCCGTCCCTGCAGAGGCTCAATGTCAAGTGGTGGGATCTCCTCAGGCACAAACAGTGCGCACAGTTTCAGGTCCTAAAGTTTGTGGTATGATGGTAAAAGTGTCCTTCCTCATTTTCAGTTGTATTTATATACATGGCCCCCAAAAATACTTTCAGTTTGAAACAATACAAGTGAACACTGGGACCATAAGTGGTAATTACAAGATTTTCATAAAACTTGGGAGAAGGGTGCAGCATGGTCCAAAGTGTTTTCTGGGTTCCACAAATGTTTGTTAAGTGTGTGAAATATTTCAAATTTAGAAGTGCACAACTGACATGATGAAGCTGGTTGGTTGTTGGGTTTTTGTTGTTGTTTTTGTGGCCTCAGTGCAGGTCAGCGCTCTCTAAGTGCTCTTCATGTTATAGTCAGTTTTGTCTTCAAATGTAAGCAAATTTGAACAGAGTTTCCAGAAAATCTGCAAACAAAAATCTGAATTAATGCACATTTAAATCGACTACCACTACGTTATTATTAGGAATTCACAGCATGAAGATAAACAGTTGGTGCAGTTAAAACCACTGCATAAGAAGAGGACACAACTAGCTAAAATAAATAACAGAGCCTGTCAAATCTCAAACAAAAGCAGGTTTTTTTCACCATTTCCATTTTGTCATACACAAATTGAAAATACACATTGAAACAAGTAGATTGAAATGTGCCTTATTTTTAAACCACAGTTGGTTTGTTAAGAGTCGTCTAACTGAAACAGTTTTTGAATCAGTCATGAATAATCTGGTGCTTCTTGTTTTATGGTGCTTTATTGTGTTATAGTTTGTGTCTTATATTGCTTTTTCTGTATTTTCTTGTTAAATCCTGAGGTTTGTGTTCTCCATGTATGTAGTTGAGTTTGTGTTGTGTACTTGTGCATTTGTTGTTGTGTTTTATGTAATTTAAAGGTCTGTCTTGGGATGGGCATTGCAGTTAGTTTAGGCTATAAATGCTGTGGTGGCATTTCATTGGTTTATGCTACATACTTGACCCCATAGTCAGTAAATAATTTGATTGGTATCTATGCTAACATTAGCTACAAAACATCTGTTTCCCAGATGTCAACTTTTTATGTGAAGATGTCGACCATATTTTCATCACCATCTTGTTGCTGCTGTTTAGATTTAAAGAGATACAATATTTTAAAAATGCACTACAGAATTATTTTCAGGGTGTTGTGTGTGTGTGTATATATATATATATATATATATATATATATATATTTAATTTTATTATATATTTTTTTCCTAATCTGCTATTTATGTGTAATTAGTTGTGTAACTCTGTCAGACATTATTTTAATAATAAATTGTAAGTAGGCTTGTGCTGATAAAACCCCTGAGTTTATCAAATTTGTATTATGTTTGTACTTGTATTCAAAGGAGCATTTAATTTCTTATGAATTAAAGTTTGATTTATAAGAGGACAATTTTGTTTTTTCCTCTTAAAAAAGTTACATAGTCGCACTTTAAAAGCACTTTATCCTTGACCTACCTGATAGCGATGTAGCGTCAGCACCGCATGACGAGTGTAAAGGAAGCAGACGATGAACTGTCAGGGTGAATACACACACACATACACACACACACACACACTGTATGGTTTGTTTGCTCTGAGCAGGCAGAGGGCCGGCCTTGTCTCAGAGGTGACTGATTTACAGTTTGTTGCTGTCTGTCAAACAGCTGACAGATGGGGAAAACAGTGCAGCCTCCGCCACACTGTCGCCACTGTTAGATGCTTTGCAGTTCCTCCAGTGGCAGGAATGCTGAGGCCTGCTCCTTAAGTTTGATGTGAAGGTTAACAGCTTCCATAAAAGTGTAACATTAGAGCGTACACTTTATTGTTTTGTACCTGTGATGACCATTGAACCTGCTAAATATCCTCTAACAGAGCAGAGAACAGAACTGCCCCCAGCTTAACTGCATTCAGCAGCAGTTGGCACTGAATCCAGACTACATGGTAAATAAACACAGCTGCTCAAATTTGAAAGAGCTTTTTAAAACTCTTAGGAAAACATTGTCATACATGGCCCTGAATAGAGAGCAAAAATGTAACAGTGCCTGTCTGATGAAATCTCAGTAGTGGACGTCATTTCAGCAGTAAATCTCCTGAGATATAAATAGTGTAGATATTCCTGAAATGCTCATAGTGTCGAACACAACTTGCTTCTTATTTTAAGCAGTTTTTATAAAAAGGTTCTTCAGATTAACCCTGGCAAGGCTCCAGTTTTGGGTTGGACTTTCAGCACTTATAAGCTGTTTTCTTTGTGTCCTGCTGCATAGAGCAAGTCTTTAACCCCATTAAAACAACATTATGTAATTATTTTACCCTAAAAAAATATTACAGCTTTAAAATCATATATTATGGTACTGACTTGATAGGGAGAGTGGTGCCCCTTTAATTCCCACTCTACACTAGAGGCTGGTATTTTTTAGGAATCCTGCAGGACATGGTATTCCCGTGGGATTCCTGCGGGATGGGGATCAATTTCACCATTTATCAGAAGTATGGGAGGGGACAGGAAAAAGTCAACTGGAGTGGGAATCATAATAACAATAGGTCAGTTAAAAATAATCTCTGTTTCATATTTTTATTGATGTGTATACCAGAATAACAAAGGCTCTTACATGGTATATTGGTGTCGGCATTAAACATCTATGTATACACCCTTAGATTTAGAGATGTGTATTTTAAAGAACAAACAACGGTTACAAAAATTAAAACCAAATAAAGTATACAATAATTAGATACTTGGATATAATCTGTATCTGTCTCTTATACACATCTAGATGTGTATAAGAGACAGGTGAATTAACAAGACCGGGAAGAAACGGGAGTCATTCTTCCTGGAGTAGGATGGGACAAGAGCGAAAACCTTCTACCCTGCACACTGAATGCCTGTTCTTGTAAGTGTGTGTGACATTTAACGGCAGTAATGTTACACACCACCAACTATATCACTAGTTTCGGTGCAACTGAATCATATTTTATTGAGAAAAAGTTTTCTGGTTCTCCCTCTGATGTCCTCTGACTGCTCTGCCTCACCCTTTGATGATACAGCTTTACTATCTGTAGCTACTGATAACTAGTTAGCACAGTTAGCCGTGCAGCTAGCTGACCGGACTGGGAGATCAGAGCACAGGGGGAGTGTTGTTGTTTAAACCAGTAGCAGTTTCAGGCCCAGGGTGGTATGGATCCCACAGGCATGCTGGTGGTGACCAGTGCCAGAATGGGCATTGTAGCCGGGCGAGCAGGCAACAGACTCGGACCTGGGCTGAGCAGCGTTTATGGAGATCATGGCAGAGACGAAGAAACAGAGGAGA
>JAJHUR010139261.1:3990-31515 GCA_027495735.1 Lutjanus campechanus
AAAAAAAAAAAAAAAGAAAAAAAAAAAGTTTCATGGTGATATTTTGATCAATTAAATGAAAACACAAAAAGGTCATGTTTCAAAATGCGTCACCTGTCTGTAGGTAGGCTTGGCATCCCTGGTTGAGCAAATATGAAACAATCCCGAAACAAATAACTCCAATTTCCATAAAATCATTTTCCTTTCCTTTTTTTTTTCATTTTTTAAGCAAATGCTCTTTGAAACAGCAACCTCCCAGCATGTTGTCATTTGTCTGCACACATCAACACAGATTGACAGAATACACAAAGTATGGCCACACATGCAGAGTGGACTCATTTTGTGCAAAAGGCTAAAGCAATTAAACTCTGTCCAACTTCTTTTATTTCTTTATCTAAAAAGCTATTCAATCAGAGAGCAATTTATTATGCAAGTAATGCAATTACAATTTCAATCAGTTTCAAGCATATTATCCCAAATCTGAGCACTGTTTCAAACCATGAAAACACTACATTAAAGTTCAAGCATTTGGATTTTCAGCACCTGTAAAAACTCTAAATGTAACCCACAATATGCAATTTCCTCCCATGCAACATTGCTTTACAACACTGAGCCATGATTATCTCATAATATTAATTTTCCAACAATTCCATTGGAACATGGATGGCTGCAGCACTATGTAATTTTGAGCAGCTGTGCTCCAATGGAGGTGAAAGAACTTTGTGCCAATTTAATGATATGTATCACAGTAGTCTGTAACATTTTGTTCTATTGTAATTCTAATTAAGGTATAATATTATCCAACAACTGAACAAAGCCAGCCAGGGGTAGCTTTTATTATAATTCAGCTTTTGGCTGTAATTTCAACCTTTTTTTAAACATCTTTAAAGGTGGACATAGCCTATAGCAACGGTTACTGTACTTACCTCTTGCTGAATTCATCCTCTCAGGGCTGTATTGTCTTCTTTGTTGGACTCAGGAGCAACCCAGTAGTAAGTACATGCATATGCAAATAAGAGTTAATTCCCTGTAATGTCACACAGACATGGGAGCAAACATCCCATTTTGTATACAACATGTTAAATGAATAATTGAAATAACAAAATGAATTTAACAATAATCTTAAATTCATTGTTGTTTTTGATTTATCATATTCAATGGGCTTTTTGGCAAGACAGTAGCCATAAACAGGTGAGATTAAAATTAATGATTTGGTTGTTTGGAACCACTTGATACTTTTGTTACCTCGTGTTTCAAGAAAACACCTCAAATCACAGTTTTAAAAGCAGAATATTAGGCGTAGCTGACATGAGACAGTAGATCCCTGTCCTGGAATGAATAAGAAGATTGTCCATGTGCATTGTGAAAAGCAGTAATGCAATTCTTGTGCTTAAATTAACCTCCACTTAATTATGATGAGCACTCACCGCTCTGCTTTTACAGTTGCTTACACGTCATACTTCAATATGCACAATTTGACTCGACTCCATAGCAGGATAAAAGCGGAGCACTTAATCAGCACTACAACTTCACTTAGTGCTAGGCTACATCTGCATGAGATGTAATTGAACCCATGGAATATGATATCTATTAATTGGTTTTATCATTGTATATGTTGCAGGTCTAAGTCATCTCTTTTGGATTCACGAAGAGCTTACTTCACTCATTTGCTGTTATTTCCAAATAATTATTATCCCCTGTTACTCCACCGCACCCCCTCACATCACTATGAAAAACAGACTCTTTCACATATTAAAAACAATAAGTAGAGCAGAGGTCTGGTCTCTGCCACAGCCATAAGTCTTAGGAATCAGGTAGTGTGCTCATTCATTAAAAAACAAAAACAAACAAAACAAAACAACCGGACAAAGAAATAATAAGCAGGCAGGGGATCTTTTTAACATAAGCAAGTTAGTTTTATATATGATTATAGCTTGATGCACATTTTTGTACATAATTCTTACATCCATGCTCATATTTCTACTCATTTTATATTTTCTACATATTGCAGTTTTATATTTTTATATTGCTGTTATATAGACAAGGCACATGTTCCTTTACACATCTTATTGTGCATAACTATATGTTATTTTCTATTCATGTAAGTCTCTATGCTTATATATATTTTTATTCTTGAACTGGAGCACCTGTAATGTCAACAATTTCCACCTGGGATCAATAAAGTATTTGTGATTCTGACTATTCCACTATATGCCAAAGGGGTTCACTATAATAGAAATCAAACTTAGAAAATGTAACTACTAGTCTACTAGTTTTGAATTGTGGTCTCTTTTTAAGTCACTATATTGATTCATATTCTGCTTTATTTGGGTTTACAACGACAAATGTATGGACCTAGGGTCAGTACAACTGGCAAATATGATTTCAAGACAAATGTTACCATCCAGTGGTAAACTTCTGCCATTGCAAGGCTTCTTCGCCTCCAAACAATCATTCGTGGCATGTAAACCAACCTTTTTCACTGAAGCCGCCTATTGGTCAGTGAAAGCGGCCGTTGCCTCGAGCTACTTTCCGATTGGTTCGTTGAAAATCCAGAAGCTAGCAGGTTTTACTGAACATACGTTCGTTAGCTTCTTTGGCTATTTGGTAGTGGTCTGACTCCGACAATCAACAGGTTAGTGTTTGAGTTAATATACTGTAATGTGCATTAATTGCACACATGCTTACATAAATTTGAGTATTATAACCTCACAAACATCCTTTGTATTCGTCTTACAGTTATCGTTCTTTGTAATCTAACCTTTAGTTAATATCCATCTCGCCTTTGATTTTTAGCGTTTGCTAATTAGCACTGAGTTAGCAGGGTTAAGTTTGTTTCGTTTGGTTACCGTTAGCTAACGACAAGCATGTTTGAACCGTAGCGAGTCTTGCACATGTTGCTTTGGTGTTTCAGCGCTGCAGCGACAATCCCCACTGTGCTCGGCTTCGCTTCAAATCCAGTTTAAATGTGGCGGTTTGCATCATTTGTGAAGTGACGACGTGGGAGGCGCAGCACGGAGCCAGCTGAAGCTAATGTTGCTAGGCAACATATAATTCTGACTATGAACCTAGGTTTTACACTTAAGTTGTTATTTTTGACATGGCAATACTAGATGTTAAAACGTGTCTCGTATACTAACACTAAAAAACAGCGAGTTTATTGAATTCCCAACGTTACCAAATTGGGTAACCTCTGTTAGTTACGTTAGCATACCATTTGCACAGTCAGTTACCATGGTAACAAGCCACAAGCTATAACGCTAAGTACGTTCATATAAACAACGCTGAGTAACGTTAGCCAATTAGGACTTGTTCGGTTCTGTGTATCGTAATCGCATCAAAGTCGGTGCTCTAATGAAACGTTAAAATGCTTCGTCAGTCCCAGGTGCTAAATAACGTTATAGAGGACGTCCTGGTGTAAGGTATGGTCAAAAAAATTAGCGCACACGACACGTAGCCTTTACTGAAACACTGCTATTAGCATGACAGCTGTGTTTGCCGTCACCTAGCGCTACGTTTATTTAAGTAATTCCATGGTACACATTATACGTATTACCTCCCCTTATATGCAGTTGATTATTATGTCTTATGTGCGACAAAGCTACTTCACTTTATATTAGAACAGTATTTGTCGTACTTGGTTATATCTTACATCAAGCAACACCGCAGTGTTCTCCACACGGTTTTATGGGCTTCTAATCCGCTTTGCACGTCTTATTTTTAGGGATGGGACAGCCGCCTGTGGTGATCCTCCAGCACCAGATGAGTGGCAGGTAGTGACGGTGCAAAAGCAATGGTGTGCTGCCGTGTACAATGAAGAAGATATTCAGCTTTACTAAGAAAAAGAAAACCCCGTCCAGTACACCTGATAATGGGAGTGTGCTTTCTGTTGGCTATGAACTAAAAGACAAGGACCTCGGGAAGGTTCACAAGGCTGCATCAGTGGGTGATTTGGCAAAGTTGAAGCAGCTTGCTAAAAAGAATGATATCAATCAACTTGACAAGGAGAACAGGTAAGTGGGATTAAAGTCACATCCTTGAAAGTGTTTGTCGTTGCTGCATTCATTTCTGTGGACAATATACCTTAGTAATGCAGTCTATGTTTAATAGACCAATAAATGCAGTCAGGCAGATGTATATCCTTAATTCTAGTGCTACTGTAATAACAAAGCTAATTTCAAAAATATAATTGTGACGCCAGAAATGTAATGATGATGTGACAGCAAACTCGCAGCTACTTTAAGCACCAAGTAAAAATGTTCATGGCACCCATTGTTTCTTTCCTACTTATGTTTCAAGGCGGGGTCTAGTTACCTTTTACAGTTAGTATGTCACAAGTAACTGAGTGGTGTACATGGAATGCGTGAGGCAATTTACAAAATAGCTTGTAATAGGAAAAAAGTAGGAGTTGAACTTGTCTGAATTAGTGAAACGTACCATCACCCAATATTTATCAAACCATTTGAAATTCAAAGCTGCACAAATTTCAAAATATGTTTTATGTAATTGCATATTAGTATTCAAACTGAAATTTCATACTAATATAACAGTTTTAATTTCTGAAAAGAATTGCTTTCTTGGTCACTATTTATGGAATTGTTCTTTATGATGACAGTATTATTGAACTTTTTGTAAGTTAGTCAGTTTCATTTAATGTAGTAATTGCTGATCATGATTGAAGAAGAACTCTTGCATCAAAGAACGGCACTCCAAACATTATTGATATATGGCATGTCATGCCCTGCAGTGAAGTAATAGAACTTTGAAAACAACAAGTTGTTTGTCCTGGGTTAAAAATAGCTGTAAAAGGACAAGAAAAAGAAATCTTGCATATGACAAACTACTCTCTCCTTTACTGTTGCAGAACTGCCCTTCATATTGCCTGCGCCAGTGGACATGTTGAGGTGGTGCAATTCCTTGTTGAGAGCAAAGCCAAGCTTAACCTATGTGACAATCAAAACAGATCCGCCTTAATGAAGGTAAGCCTGGATGATGACACCCTGACACAGTGATTCTTCGTTTAATGTTAAATATATAGTGAGGATCATTCTTTATACATTGTTTTAAGCCTTGTTCAGGCCTCTTAATACTGTAAATTCTCCACTATATTAGGCAGTGCAGTGCCAGCATGAGCGCTGTGTTAGCATGCTGCTGGAAAATCATGCCGAGCCGAACCTGGTGGATATCAATGGCAATACAGCCCTACATTTGGCAGCAAACATCCCATCCATTTCCACTGCTGTTTTACTGTTGGAGCATGAGGCTGATATCAACGCACAAAATAAGGTGATTCTGTCTTTTTTCTACCATAGTATAAATTCTTAGCCTTAGGCCAAACATCAGGACGATCATCAGTTAACACAGACTTGGTATGTTGTTACCAGATGTATATGAAGTTTGAATAGATCCATCTAAGTTGGACAGGGGTTGGACAATATTTGATATACTAGTGTATCTTAATCAGAAAGTATTAGCAGTTATTATGCCATTACAGCTCATATTATCATAAGAGTTCATCGTAATAATCAAAAATGGCAATTAGGGGATGACCTCTTAAAGCGATATTCCACCGCTGAGTAATAGTCCACTCAATATGTACTCACTATGCCCTATGCTGATGTGAAGATGGGTGAAGATCTTCAGTTCACAAAACAATCCTGGAGTTTCAGCAGAAAACAGGGTTGCAGCAATGATTGGAGACCAAATGTAAATGTAAAAAAAAAAAAGAACACAAAACAAACACAAAATGTCTCCATCCTGCTCGTGTGGTGTAATCCAAGTGTCCGCGAGCCGCAACATTAAAAATTAACCACAAAAGGTGCCATTTACGCCATGTTTTTAGCCGAAATGTCAACTGTAGCATGTAGCAGGTAGGCTGTAAACATGGCATCGATCTTGCAAGACTTTGTATATCTCTTAATGTGTGAAAATATCGCTTTTTTTTTTTTTTTTACATTTACATTTGGTCTCCAATTTTTAGGAAGCATTCACACCTTTGACTGTGGCAGTCCGGGAGGACCACATAGAGATGGCTGAGTTTCTCCTCAAGGAGGGTGCTGATGTGAACTTTATGGACCAAGATCAAAGGTCAGTAGTAAAAAAAAAAAAAAAAGCATTTGTCACATCTAATATTCTAAATGTAGTTGAATTGACTGTTTACAATTGGTCATTTTGCTGTCATTGGTTTTACCTGCAGGACCCCATTAATGATAGCTGCTGGCAATGGACAAATCGCTATGTTGCGGCTGCTGTTGCGGTTTGATGCTGATATCACACTAAAAGATACCAAAGGATGGTCAGCTGATGACTATGCAGTGATGAATGGACATCATCCGTAAGTTGTGCTTCTTTTCTTTCTTTCTTTCGCTCATCTTCCTAGACTGGTAGAACACAGAACTAAAACAAACTAGACAACCAAAGCCAGCAAATGATTCATTTTATTTCTTTTTGATGTTTTTTATTCATTAGGAATCAATTTTTTATAGTTTTGTTATGTGGAAGTACTTGTGTGAGTGCTAATGCAGAATACAGAGTTGGGTAACAGGTTAAATGAAGAATTTATTAACACAATATTTAAAGATTGAATGTGCAGCAGAGTCTCTAGACCAGAGGAGAGCAACAGGGCTGAACGATATTTAAAAAAAAAATATCATATTGCAATTATTTTCACAGATATTGCAATATGAGTCCTGATTTTAGTGGGACAGACAGTCAGACAGACAGAGTAGCTCCTGGCAAGGATGAAGCGGAGACAGAGGAAATTACATTTATTTCTCCTTTTTTTCTTTTAGTTCCTTGTACATTCTCACAACACATTTACACAGATGAAGCTACGGTAGAAAGCCTGTGACATTTTCAGTGTCTTGACTCTCTTGCAGTTGTTCCCTCCTGATCATTGAGCACAGTACCCAAAGGAACGATGGGCAATCCTTTTCATATCAAGGTCCAAGCAAAAAGAAGAAAAAAATGCTGTTGGGCAGTCCAGCCCAAGATGCGGAAGCAGGCTTCTCTTTGGGAGGACCAGCCACAGACAAAGATGGTAGGGATATAAGTTTTCATCAAATAATGGTGAATGAAAGTGGTGTTAGGATATTATCATTGTGTCTGTTTATTATTGACTGTGATTATTTCATTTATTCCTCATGCATTACCTCTTGACTGGATCTAGAGCATGGAGCAAATGAAGCAGGGGGAGGTATTACTTTGCATAGTGAGCTTTGTTAGCAAAATGAGTCAAAGGCTGTCCTTTTATTGCCAGTAAAAATCATTAACAGTTACTAAGTATGGATACTCAACCTATTCCTGTTGTCAGGAAATGCTGCTTAGATTGTAGTGTGTTGTGCACCATACTTTTTCTGCTTTTTAGGATTTAGATGCTCTCCAGATCTTGCAATTTTGAAGTTTTGAAATTCTGAATGGACAAAACAAGTTCCTCTGCTTTGTTTCAGATTTTGAAGACAATTCTCAGTCGGAGTCACTAAGTCGGTGAGCACAGTTTCATTCTCGTGATCTGCAACTTTCAGTTACAATTGAGTTCCAGGCTCAAACCATTCTTCTTCACACCACAGGGTTTCAAAAAGTGCTGCAGATGAATGGCCTTCATCAGAAGATGATGATGAATCAGTTTTAATTGAAAAGGTAGGTGCTACTTTTTGCCCTTGCAAAGTGTGTCTTTCTTTCTTCGTTTTAATCTGGCCTTCACTTGATATGCTGTTTTTCAGAAACCTCAGAAAGTAAACCTCAGGAAAATGATTGCATCTAAAAGGGGAGAAGGTACTAAGAATCTTCTAACCTTGTTCACCTGTTAGTGTCCCTCCATAGTTTGTGGTTTTTGATAGTAATCTTTTATCCTTGCCTGCCTTTAGCTTCTGCACTGCCTGACAGATCCTTGAGTGATACAGAATCTGAACCAGAGAGTGAGAATAGAGTCCAGAGAATCCCATCCCTCCCAAAGGTTTTACCATCCAGCAAAGTTCTGCAGCACCCAGTAGATCCCTCTCCCGTTTCGTTCCTTTCCAAAGCACCCCAGATGTCTTCCACTCCTCTTCCAATCTACAGAAAGGTAAATATTTGTGTTAAAGTTTTGCCACTTGCATTTCTGTAACTTTGTCTCTGTCTATTTTCCTCCCAAATGCTTAAAACAAGCAGACAGTGCCGCTGCTGAGCAGCCTTCAAGTAGTAAAGCAAGATCAGACTCTCAAGAGGGAAGCCCAGAAGCCGAGGACTCTGAGGAGGAAGTTGGAGAAGAAGAAGAAGAAGAAGAAGAAGAAGAAGAAGAAGAAGAAGAGGAGGAGGAGGAGGAAGAAGATGATGACGATGACGATGAAGATGAAGAGGATGACGAAGAAGAGGAGGAGGAGGATGAAGATGATGAGGAGGACAGTGAAGAGGAGGATGGGGAAGAGGATGAAGAAGAGAATGAACCTGAGGAGGAGGATGAGGGCAACTGTGTGGCTTCTGTTGAGGCCAACACTACTGAATTTGAAGATGTGCAAAAACCCTCTGCTACTGGTGCCCTTAAGATTATTGACGGTGCTGATGCTCAAACCACACCTGCCGCTGACATCTCTCACAACAGTGAAACTAGTACCGGCGTTGTAGGTGAGAATGTAGATGCCTCATGGAAAGATGCCAAAATAGAGACTCCAAAAAGTGACATTGATTGTGCGGCTGGAACAACAAGTTATGCAATACCAGTAACATTAGATGTAGAGGATGATTGTGTCGTGTCAGCCGTTAGGGTAGAATCCAAATTTTCTGATGAGGATGACAGCCTCGGGAAGGATTGCATGGGTTCAACAGGAGGCCCCACGCCTTCCAGACATCACACAGAAACTTCACCCACTGAGGTTAAGGAAGAAGACTTTGAAGGAGAAGTGGGAAAGGATGATGATGATCCCTGGAGCGATAAACAAAACAGTGGTGATACAGTGTGGAATGACAGTGACGATGAAGAGGATAATGAAAAAGGGGGATTAGGTCGCAGCACTGTACTTGCTAATCGAAGAATTGTGATGTCTGAGGATGAAGTGGAAGATAAAGATGGTTCCTCTGATGCTGAAGTTGATGCAGAATCAAACAAAGAAGCTATCAAAGAAGCGAAACGCAAATCCTCATGGGGCTCCTCATTAGAAGACAGTGACCCTGACCTTCCCGAAGAAGATGGGGTCAACAAGGAGACGCTTGCGCAGAAAAGTGATGTTCAAGCATCAGATTTACAACCAGAAGCAGAAGCACTGCATTCAAAATGTACATCACCTCAACCAAATGAAGACCACCCGGATACCTCATGGGATTCTTCATCACCAGTAGTACAATCTCCAAAATGTGTCTCACTCCAGGCAGTAATAGATGAACCTATGCCCTCTTTGGGATTATCTTCAATAGGCACCGAGTCCAAAAACAGACCAGCAAAAGCAGCAGTAGATGAATCAGAGTGGGATTCTCCTACTGAAAATAATGACCATAATGATAATGGCTCTAAAGGTGATATGCGGTCACCAGTTTCTAAAACAAATATTGTAGCATCAAACCAGACTGGAGAGCAGCAGTGTTCTGATGGCTCTGGGGAAGAAGAAGATAAAGAAAGTATTGAGAAAGAGTCGAATGACCCCTCCGCTGCAGTGTCACCAGTACCTGAGGATGAAGAAATAACCAAACATCAATCATTAGATATCGATGATGTTGAATCAGTTGGTCGTTCATCACAAATGGAAGGAAAATTGGACTCAGAGAATGAGAAAGGCGATGATAGTAGTTGGGATGATGAAGATGAAAGTGATGAGTCAGAAAAGCAGAAGACAACAGCAGAAGGTAACATCTTGAAGGCCCATTCTACACCAACCAAGTCACTGTCACCAAAGTCGAGGCCTACAAGTGCAATAGACAAGAAGTTAGAGGAAGAGGCTGAAGTAGATGATATTGAAGAGGCTAAAGTAGATGATGTTGAGGGAGATGAAGACAATGAAAACATTCTTCAATCTAATATTTATGGAAATGATAAGTCAACAGAGGAGAAAAAGCTGGTGGGTGGCAAGAAGGATGATCCCAGAAAAGACGATGATTCAAGTGAGGACTCTGACAGCAAGCATCAAAAGCTGCAGTACGATTTCACCAGCGCCACAGTCAAAGCATCTGACCCGGGAGATGATTCTGATAACACTCTTGAACATGGGGCGAGATTAACTGCATATGTTCCACTAGATGATGATGTTCCTGAAACAAGAGTCTTACCAGGTCACCTCAATGACGAGCCAAGCCCTCCCACCAAATCTGATGGTGCTGCTGGTCAACGCCGTGATTCTGATGGAAACATGTCTGATGAAGCGTTACCTCAGACTGACATTGATGATGTTGATCTAGATTCACCTGATGAGGCAGAGGGCATGGGCAGGAGAAGTCCAAAGCTCAGAAACCATGAAGAACCTGTCGTTCAGGTAAAACAGGAGTACAACAAGTAGTTTTTAGTAGTGCTGTCAAACGATTAAAATTTTTAATCAGATTAATCACAGGGTTACTGTGGATTAATTCCGATTAATCACGATTAAATATCATTCATTTTTAATCTATATTAATCGCGTTTCATTTTGCATGAGCAAACAGACTCAAGAAAGAAAGGAATATATACATAGATATGTATAATAAAGGCTAGATGTCCGCGCTGCCGGCCAATGCAATCGCACGTCCGCACTGGCGGTCATCTTGCCACAGTCAGCTGGCTCACCCATAACATTGTGTTGTAGTGGTGCATACTTTTTAAATAACCATAACTTGCTCAATTTTCTACCGATTTTCAAACAGTTTGATTTGTTATAAATGTCAGAGGTGTAGTTGTAACACTGCACTTATGGATAATTATGTCACACTTCCGGTCAAACATCCAGAATTGTAGCCACGTTAATAACGTTTGTAAGAAACCAAACCGTTTGTAAATCCGTCAAGATTTCAGCAAGATACGATTATTTACGTTTGTGCAGATCACTCACCTTCCTTCACATACC
The DNA here is from genome assembly GCA_027495735.1 of Lutjanus campechanus. Classification (NCBI taxonomy): domain Eukaryota; kingdom Metazoa; phylum Chordata; class Actinopteri; order Lutjaniformes; family Lutjanidae; genus Lutjanus; species Lutjanus campechanus. Next base: position 14,970 of record JAJHUR010139261.1, read on the forward strand.
ACAGACTCCGCCAGAGAGCTCGCCTGGGGTAAGATGGCCACCCGGTGATGCCGTTAGAGACTCCGCCTTAAGACATCTAGCCTTTATTATACATATCTATATATATGCCACTACCGGATCAACTACCCATTTGTGCATGTGCGGCAGGATGCGCGATGGTAAGTCTACTTGGACAAGACCAGACAAGACCGTGTCTGGCCGTTGCCAGAGACGTTTCAGGGACTTTGAGTCATTCTGCGCTGCAGATGCGTTAATTGCGTTAAAATTTTTAATCAGATTAATCATGATGATGGATTAATCCGCGTTAACGCGTTAATTTTGACAGCCCTAGTTTTTAGTTGTAGTGTGGCCTCTGTAGGCACTGGCAACACTTTCATCACCTTTGGTTGTTTTATATGCGTGAACTCTGTTTCCTTAGTGCTTTTTTGGTCATTAGGATCCCTTGTGGACACATGCTCTAGTAGGACTGAACTATTTTGAAAAAATATCTAATTGTGATTATTTTGACTGATAGTGCAATTGTGATATGATTTGCAATATTAGTGGTAATGGTAATTCTTACATCATTATTCTTATTTGATTTGTGTGATTGTGATAGGAGTCTGTACTAAATGAAGATTTTTTTTAAGTCTGTAGAATCTGATATATAGGACAGGACATGTGTGCCTCACAACACTAATTTAAAAGTTTTTTGACACACATTTTCCCTTTATCAAAAATTGTACCTCCCGCGATTTGAAAATTGCAGAAACCCATATTGCAATTTCAATAAAATTTCCATTAGTGCAGCCCTACGCACCAGTAGAAATAGGTTTTAAAGTACATGATTATAATTTAACAACATTTCTTTCTTTTTACACAGAAAGAAGATTCCTCTGGGGATGAGGATGATGATGACAAAGAGGAGGAGAGAGATGATGAGGAGGAGGAAGAAGAGGAAGAGGAGGAAGGAGACATCTCAGATGAAAATGATCAACCTGAGGAGAGTGGAGAGTCGCTTGATGCCACCTCAGCTGCTCCTGAGACAGAAGTCTCCAAAGATAAGAAAAGAGGTAAGGAGCAAATCATTTATAATATATGTTCTAAACATGTTATGAACAACTGTACATGTATAACTACAAATTGGGAAATTATATCTCATCACTGTTACTATCTATCAAAATTTAATTTTTTATTAAATGGACTTGTAACTATGGTAGTGGCCATGGTAACTGTATTATTGTTAATGTGGTCATCCAGTTAGAAAAAGTCAGGAAACAAAAAACATCAAAAATTTAAATGTATACATAAAAGATCGTTTTGAATTGAATTGTGGAACCATGAATTAAAATTTAAAATAAATTTTGAGATTTCTTCTGCACCTGCTGCTCCTATCCAAGACATCCTGTATCGCCCTGCAGCTACCATTGCTTTTCACTTATATTAGTGTAATTAATCTACATCTGTTGAAACAGATTTCCTGTCTGAGCTGGGTCTTGAGAAAGAAGAAGAACCAGATTCTTGGGACTCGGAGGTAAAGTAAAGGCACATTTTGATTGAATACATTGTAGGATTACATGTTTACTGTACAGATTCAGACAGATTGATGTTTCTCTTGCAGTCCCACTCTGAAAACCCCAATATGCCACGTGAAGACAAACAAAGCTTGCATACTCAAGATCAAGAAAAGATGTCCATTGTTGAAGAGGAGGTTAAAGAAAGTAGGTCTATTTTATATATTCCTTTTTTCTTTTTTCTTTTTCAAGGCAATCAAATCATTCCAGGCACCATTTCATGCTGCAGAAACAGTGTGACCTTATTTACTTATAATCATAGAAAACTGTGCTTTAGTGTATTAATGCATGCAATAATTTTGTCTGTGATTAATGGTTCAAGCTTTCTGTTTTCAGTCTACGTATGGTGGAGAATATAATTCCCATCAATCAAGGCCGCCTTTCCAACTATATGTTACATTTCTTTTGTAGACTTGTTTTATATTCCCTCTTTTTTAAGAGGGGAAGGAGGCAATAGGATGGCAGTGCTAGAACCTCGGAGGAGTGTAGGCAGGCCAAGAGGCAGCCAGGGAGAGGGTATGAATGTCTTGACTCATAGAGGCCTGACCATCACCTCATGAATGATCACCATAAGAGAATGCATGCGGCATACTCTACACTTCTCCATCCTGTCTGTTAACCCATTAACCCCCTTTTCCCACATGTGGGACTTGAAGGGCCACAGGTTCTTCCTAGCTTGCTTGGTTTTGGCAGTTTTTGACTCAAATAATATTAATAAGTGAGTACGGCACTTATTAGCAGGACTGAAGGGAATCTGCAGATTTTTTTCAGCTGTGATTCAATATATACAAACAAATGCATGAATAAATAGCTGGTAAGGTGCTTGTTAACACTCTGAGTTTTACAAACAGCATCTCTCTTTAAAATCCGCGGAGGTGTCGTTGAAATTCTGCAGATGCAGTTTCCATGTGGGCCTGCTTATCAGCTTTCCTGGCTGATTCTGAACTTGTGTCCCAATAAAACCTGAGCGGGGAATCCAAATGCTTGTCTGATGTCTAACCATGTGTTTTCATGCTAATTAACCATGAGCTCATTTGCATGGGAATGCTTTTTACAGTGTTTTGGCAAACTCATCCTGCTTCACCAGAATATTGTTTTGGTTTTACAGAAGAAGTTGTGCTGTAATTGTGTTTCTCGAGCATGACAGACATGTCTTGTCTCTTGCAGCTGGAAATGACAATAATGGTGATGATGGAGACGAACAGGTTGATAAAGATGATGCTACAAAGAAAGAGGTAGGTTCGGCAAATAAATCCCTTAGAAAGTCAAATAAATTGTGACCTGTTAGGATCAAATTAACAGTGTGTTTCCTTTCTACCAGACTGAGAAGGCAAAATGGGAACCACTTAGTGTTTTGAGCAAACTTGAAGGAGACAAAGACAAAAAGACAGGTAAGAATAATCTAGAGCAACGTGGTTACTGTTGGTAAGGGATGCACACTAAATATTGGGACTGATAAATTATCAGCCAATGATGGGATATTTTACATTATTATTATTTATTATTCTGATGCTGAAATTAAAACAGTTAAATATCAGCTATAATAATATCTGATTTGATAGATTATGTCTAAGCATTTAATTTGAATTGAACAAAATGCTCTGTAAAGCCAAATTTATGATTTTTTTTTCATGTATTTAACTAGAAGAAATATATCAATGTCTGGAGAGTCAGAACTGTTCTTTGTTTTTGTTGTAATAGTGATGTCAGTTTAATTTCATTTGGGCAGAGCTGTGGAATATTAAGTCATCCATCATTGCTCACCACATCTTGGCCTTCTTTTTTTTTTTTAAATGATCAATTATGTTAGTGGAATCTGCCATGAGAAGCAGGTACTTAATTATTTATTATCGGCAGCGTCTGGAAAAAAAGATCCATATTGTGCATCCCTACTGTTGGTCTAAAATGTAAGAATTTATTTGAAGATGAATTGTTTGTAATGGGTGTGTGGGGCTTTGTTTCTCATTGACAGACTTAATGGAAGAGCTGGGTCTGGGTGATGTTGATGATCTTGAAGGTAAGATGAAATCCCCACTTCAGTTTAATAGTTTTGAGTCTATTTTGGGATACACTTCTTTTAACTTTTAAACTTAAAATAATTTATGTGGTCACAAGACAGTTGTTTATGATCATCTAGTGCTTCATTCTCCCCCTAAACCCAATAAATATACATCCTTAACAGGGTCACTTCTGATAAATTGTGTGATGTGTACAGAGTAGCACCCAGTATCAACATTCACTTTGAAATACTAGTGTCTTTTTTTCTAAAGCTTTGGATTAAAGTGGTGAATCTGCATGCAACACTGACCATAATACTGTTTTTGTTCCTGTCGTCACCCTTTTTGAAGCTCAAAAAGCAGGTCAGTAAACATAAACTAGCTGATTAGACAAGGTGAACTTTATAAACTGATAGCTGTAGTTCCTCCTTTGAAACCTTGAAAGAGTGCAACAGCGCAACAGCCTTTTAGTATTGTCATTCAGGTGTGGTGGGTTATCCCAGTGTGTAAACTGACCTAACCTCAGCAACATCATCATATTTTGTTCATTGACCCGCAGCTTCTTGTGTCAATAACACAGATGCATCAGACTGGGACTCGGCCAGCACTGCTAGTAAGAGAACCCTGCCTGGCCGCAGGATGGCCTCCCCTGGACTTGAGGAGTTCCCAGAATGCTCCAATCCATCTATTAAAGAGCAGGAGGAAGACGATGCTCCGGAAGCTCCTCTGACACCTCAGAGGGGCATCACCATCACCAGTAACAGACTGCCCAACACACCCCCTCAACCTGTGCCCCACCCCCAACCCCGAGCAAGGAAGATGGTGCCTCAGAAACCAGAGAGTGAAGAAGGTACGGTATATTAAGCCCTTCCATGATTTTGTTTGAATATGTATATACCATTGAAACTAAGGATATGGGTACAGCATTTTTGTCTTTTTCTGACATGCTCTTATTCAGAATCGGATTGGGAACCAGACAATTTGATGTCTTCTTCCAATGCAGCCAAAATTGAGACTCGGCTGCAAAACATACATGAGCCTCAGGCGGTGGTTACACCAGGTGAGGCTCAGCTTTTTAAACATGCATACATTTATTGGTGCTCCCATGCTCTGTGCTCTGGATGAAAAATCTCTGTCTCCTTAGGTTCCCCTGAGCTCTCACCGATGGCAAGAGACAGTAAAAGTGATGTAGAATCTGAGAATCAGCAACAAAAGGTGAGAAAACATATACCATCTGTAGCACAGTACAACGTGTGATCTAATTTGTGATATTGTCAAGTTTTTAGGGATCCTTCAGTCTCTGTCAAGTGAAACAAATGTGAAAACGCAGTATTTTGGAACCTCTAACCCCTTGTCTAGACTGCAAACATCACGTCAACATCATACTGCTCTGCAAATGAGCAACCAAACTTTCTGTTCAGTTTCCAGTTTTCCTTAAATATGTGCAAATAGTCCTGATCTATTTTCCATCAGTATAATGCAACGATTGTGGTATAATTGCAGCAGTGTATGTGTGCATGGGTCCAGTGGGTGTGGATCAACAAAAGAGAAAGGGGGGAAAAAAGGAAGTGCTGATGGCTGCACTTGGGACAGGCAGGTGTTGGTGATCAGAGCAGAGGGATTAAAGTTAAACAGTTGTCTGATGGCAGTAAATGTACAGTTGGCCCACAAATAAACACTGTAGAAAAGAAGTCTTGCGTGTCTCTCCTCCCAGCTGCAAGGTAAAGTGAAGGGAGAGTCTGTGGGATTAAACCAGAGTAGAGCAGAGTATGCTGTTCTCTGGCTCTGGAGCACAGTCTCCTCCGCCTATCCTCCGCATTTATATGCGTATTTTCAACAAAATAAACTTAGTCTATTAATAGACTTAGTCTAAATAAAAACCGTTTACACCCATCAGGTGCAGCTGCGATGTGAGGTGCACAGAGCTGGTGAAAACAGCTGCTTGGATTAAAATGAGTGTCTGTTGCGTGAGACGTGTTAGTGTAAAATGCATTGGACTTGCTTGCAGTCAAGACAGGGGGTGAGAAAGATGAAAGCCTACCTATTTTTGTGGTTAGGTGTAAGTAATTCGGTTGGTTCATTGCAAATATTCTTGTGAATTGAGAATATGAGAAAAAAATACATATAAAAATATTAATATTTATTTGAATATTGTGTATTTTATATAAAGTCCAATCTTGTTTTTTTGCATTTTTGTCTCGTCTGTTTTGTGTTTTTCCTTGTCCACCCATGTCATCAAAGGAGAAAGATGATGCAGTAGGTACATGTGAGGTAGATCTAAATAACCCATGCCCATCTGGACATGTGGGCTCTGACAGTGGAGAAAAGGATAATGACTTAAGAGATCAGTGCAGTCCTGAAGAAGGAGGTGAATCAGGTGATGAAGTCCCTTGGGAGAAACGTTATGAGAAGCTCTGGGTGGAGGTGGAGAAAAGGGAGGTAAAATCCACCTTCATGAATGTTGCTGGTGAATTAAAAGAGAAATTTGGAGAAGTGCTGAAATCAAGATGTCCTGCAAAAGATGTCGCAGAAGAGGAAGAGGCCTCTGCAGAAGAAGAGTCAAGTGATGAAGAAGAAGGGGAAGTCATTGTGCGCCCCACTGCCAGAGCGAGAAGTACTGTCCTGCTCACCATACCTGAGCAGAGGGAGTCTGGACTGGAAGACTCTGTCACAGAATCAAGTGACAAGTCTGCATGCGAAGACAGGATGCAGGCCTGTGAGCGTCCAGCTAGCGAGAGCAGCATGTGCCGAGAGCCAGATCTGCTCACTGATGAAGAGTGCAGATCTCCTTCACCACAACTCACTGCGGCTCAGAGAGACAGCAGCATAGCTCAAGTTACCACAGCTTCCACTAATGATCACACCATACCCGTGACTGATGTCGACACATTTTTAAAAGATGAGGCCAAATTCAGGCCAAACCAGAAACCACATCTGGACTTCATCTGTGAGGACAACACTGCTAATCAAGATGAACCCGAGAAGAGCAACGCAAGTTCAGAAGAGGATCCTGAGGAAGTCACCAAGTCTCACCCCCCCTCACTAAGCAGACGTTCAGCATCTGTCCCAGGTGTTTCTGATGAGGAGCTGGAAGAGGACATGGAAAGGTTTAAACTTGAGGTAGGGATGCTGAAGGGTGTCATCCTGGATTTGGAGAAAGAAAAGGCCCAACTACAGAAAGAGGTAGAGGATGGCCGTCCCTCTCATAGTCGCCTAGATCGCCTCTCTTTCTCTTCATTTCATCCATGTACCTCACTTCATTTCTTTTAACCAGCTGTTTCAAAGGGCCCAAAGCTGCCACCACCCTATTTCTTTCTCTTCAGTGTTCATTTTCAGTGTCTTAATATTTATTTTCTTCAGGTCTGAATTTTTTTTAGGTTGATCTTGCATGTGTCTCCTTACACATTTGTGTCTTTAACTAACTGTAAAGATGTGTGGAATTGAACTTCCATTTGTTGAAAGTCATCCGCACTGCAACCAAGAAAACTTTGGTACTGACTTGGAGTTAAAATAATATTGGATGTTTGGCATTCTTGATTCTACTAAGTTCATTCTTGTGTTTTTTTGGAGTAACTTGTCCTTCATCATGCATGGACTTTGCATGTATTTTTTATGTTGAATAGGTTCTGTATAAACCCTCTCTTTGTAGGTGATGCGGTGTGGAGATTGCTCAAATAATAGCCTTCTTTTGTCTAAAAAGAAGTGCCTTTTTACTGTTTGCTGTACTTAAGTTCATCTTTATACATGCAGGTATCTTTTAAGAAGATTGATCTCTTTGGGATTAATAGATGTATTTTTTGGCCAGCCTTTTGAGTTTTTGGAAGAAAGCATATAAGGAAATATCAATTTCTTACTATATTTTTGCTACCCCGTTTCATTCATAGGGAGAAGAAGAACTAATGTCTACAATAGTGAGTGAGATGGTGATGTAAATAACTTGTATTTTAAACTGCTAGAGATAGTACTTTAAGAATAACAATGAGATTTTTCTCAGTTCAAGCATTTGAAAAGCATTGGAATGTATGGAATTGCATGTCCTTGTAATTAACTGAAAATACAATGTCAAATAGAGTAACCACACTAAGGTGTTAGGTCTCCAAAGGGAGGGGTGACACTAAATTATGTATGACAAAGTGTACAAGTCCCTGCTCCAAAACACATCTTAAAAGGCTGGCCCCAACCTGTTTCAATTATGAGCAGTATTTCAAGTCCAGTTATTAAATATTTACCCTTGTCTTTTCAGGTTGGCAAAGAGACAATAAAGGCTGCAGTGGAGATGCAAAAATCCAGTACTTCCTGGGATACTGGTGGAACGGCATTGGAAGAAGTGGGTACTGAGAAACCTGAGACCAGGTTAGGATGCCTGTCAAGTCAAGCTGGAGCAATTCACCAGGAACAGCAGCCTGTGGCCACAAAGAGGTATGCCTTATTTTACTTTTGTACATTTTTAGGCCCTGACACTTGATAACCTGCTTTTAAAATTTCAGATCAACCTGCCCACAATCCTCCAGTAAATTTAGATGTCAGATATGGAAGAAGAAAATGTGTTTTTATTTTCTTGTGTGTGTGTGTGTGTGTGTGTGTGTGTGTGTGTGTGTGTGTGTGTGTATGAGGTTGTTCATACCTGGTATTGGCATGAATCATAGAAGATCCAATCACAAGTGGACAGCTCTAAGTACGTGAGGTCATCTGGCATTACAGCACATCTCAAGTGACCACTTGTGATCGAATCTCTCTTGTCCGCACTGTAGGGCTACTTTGTCAGCTGAATGAACATTTGGCTGTTCAATACAGAGATTCAACTCTTTCTTTTACCGGAGCTCCCAGCAGTGTGACAGGAGATATGTGGTGTGCTGGGATTTTCCAACTTAACTATGTATAAGATTCACACTTTTACTTTTTCTGAGTGTGGAAATCTTATGTTTTCACATCACAGATGATGAAGAAAGGCATTAATGCAATGTTTTGTTTTGTTTTTCCAAGGAAAAAAAACACTTAATGTGTTGCATTTAATGCTGAATTTACAAGACGGCATGAATGATAAAGAATTTGCTGTAGCCTTTTCACCCCATCCCACACCTCCATTTCCAAAAAAACATAAAACTCAGAATCTCTTAAAATAGCGCAATATGTTTTTAAGGGAGTCTGGGGATATTGCAGTGACTACAGCATTCTGTGGTCTGAGCAACTGAATCTCAAATGCGTCCTCAAAGCATCTTGGTTGCATTCACAACTGTACTTAGAGATTTCCACTTGTGATTGAATCACTCAGGATGCATGTTAGTGCTAGAAATGAATAGGGCCTCTTTGTCCTCTTAATTATTTTATAGTGTTCCTCAGCTAAATTCATTTCTCAATGACACATTTAGCAGAAAGTTTAAACTTTGACCCTCTGTCATTGATTTCATGTAATGGGGTCGTTCTTCAGCAATACCTCCAAGGGCCCCAAAATGTAGATGGCACAGCTCATTGACTGTCAGGTTTATTGCTCTCCATAGCACCAGCGGGGCACCAGTGCAATTGCATCTCCCACTCCAGCAGACCTACAATAGCAACAAACAGGAGGGGCAAGCTGTAGAGGAGAACTTGCAGCTGGAGCTGGTCAGAGGGGCCCGGCGCAGCAGAGCCCCTCAGACCAACACCCATGTTAATGGAGATCCTCTCTCAGTGTTTGACGATAGCACTTTAAGTGAAGTGTCGGACGATGAAGGAAGGTATATATGCAGTATGCCACTTTTTTGACCTCTCTGTCACTAACCCGCAAGGTGTGTTCAGACTGAATGCAAAGTGAATAATCCAGCCAGCACGATTGCTTTCAAAGTCAACTGATAGAAGTGCAAGTGGATGTGAATGGTCACAAATTCATCCTATCAAAAGAAGGTGTTGGTACAAGTGAAAAATGTTTAAGATTGAACAAAATAAATCATGATCATGCTTATTTAAAAGCTGTAGCATTCACTTCATGAATGTACAGATGAAAGAGACAAATAGGAAGAACAAAATAGAAACTACAGGAGTTATTAGTAAATCATGAGATCATGTTTCTGCATTGATAGTTTGTGATGGATAAACACAGACTTCTAAAACACTCCAGTAGTCATGAATAAACCAAGGTGAAAATTTGCTTTGTGTTCAGTCTAAACAAACTTTTACAATATTGGTGGTGGGTGATAATAAGGGTGCAGATTTTTCTTTTAATTTTAATTCTTTCCCCCCCTACATACTTGCATGACTAACCACTGATCCAAACCTGGACAAGTATACTGCATTATACCATTGCACTTCCAACTCTTCAATGCAGCTGTCATAGTTTGAGAATAAACACATCAGTTTTTTTAAATAACTCCTGTCTTTTTCACCCTGGGTTTGTTGGACTCAGGTTGTCAACCAGTGGGCAGCAGAAAAACGAGGTAAAGCACAAATTCTGTCAGTAACTAAAGTATGTAAACTTTGAGTACACAATACACACTGAAAAAATGAATAATATTAAGACCAAGTTGTTTTCCAACTTAGAACCCTGAAGAAGTTGAGATGGCAGAAGACTTTGATGAACTCACTCAGTCATCGGACACAGCCACAGATGACATCGACTCGCCAACTTCAGGCTATCGCCATGCATCCCTCCTCATCCAGAAGCTGGACTCAGCCACTTTTGGTACTGATTCAGCCCATTCAAATGCTAATTTATGTCTCTTATTTCACTTGGACATAATTCACCTTTGAAAGTAAGATCTGGTATATGCTCATTAAGTGGTGAGATTCCCTCTCACTCTGCCATATTGTATCTCACAGACTCGAGAAGCATGGTGAAGCTGCAGAACATTTTCCATGAATATGAGCGCTCCATTCAGAAGGCAAGAAGTCGCCATGGTTACCTGGCAGACAAGGTGAGCCAGCTTGAAATGGAGAGGGCGGAGTTGAAGAGCTCCCTGGAGGAAGTTAAAGATGTGAAGTCTGGCCTGGAGCGCAACCAGCTGGAATTGCAGACTGAAGTAACAAACCTCAAGTGAGAACTACTTTCTTTTCACAAAAGCTAGAGAACTCTGTAGCTATTTTTTTTTACACGCTCTTCTAATGTTTTTTGTGCATCATTTGATTAATTTATTGATCTTTGATCTTTTTTTCTTTGCATTTTGATCTATTGACTTGATATTTCTGTCTTACACTTGATATAGATTTCAGCTGAAACAGGAGCAGGAAAATCGCCGCAATGCCACCATGATGTACAACACCACCAGAGATAAGCTGAGGAGGACAGAGGAGCAGCACCAGATCGAGGTTCAGGAGCGACAGAAGGTTGAACTCACCCTCAGGAATCTGGAGCTGGAGATGAGAACACTGGTCAACAACATGAAACAGGTACACCATATCAAACTTAATTTCTTTTTCTCTCCGAAGTGTGCAGTGATTTTGCTAATGCTGTTTTCATGGCATTAATATTGACTAGTTTGCTTCTGAGTATTTCATCAGACACTGGCATGTCAAGTTGTCATTTTCTTGTACATATGATTGTTAATTTAGTGAGTTATATGTCAACTACCCAGCTTGAAGAGGACCACAGTGAGACTCAGAGATTGCTGGCTCAGGAGCGCAGCGCTCGGACGCTGCAGGAGAATCTGCTCAACAGCCACCTCCGAAAGCAGCAAGAGATTGAAGACGAGAACAAGAGAAACATAAGCAAAAGCAACGAGGTAATTCTCACAGAGAGGTAGCTATCATTTCTGAGTATGGTTTAGATGTTATTTTAATAGTTTGCACCCATTGCTGGAAATGAGCAAAAAAAAATGTTTGGTAGCTTTGTTCACTCGTATTACCGTATTTGAATTACTGTGTGGAGGCATGGGGCAAAACTTACAAAAGCACCCTAAAATCATTATGCATACTAAAAAAAGGCCATAAGGATAGTAAATAATTTAGGATACTGAGAACACACTAACAAACTGTTTCTAAAGTCACATGAATTGAAAGTCATGGATTACAAGTAATGTACAAAGCAACAAATAATTAACTGTCTAGAAATATGTAAAATGCAAAAATTTAAAACGCTGTATTTGCATCTTAAAAGTACGTGCATATCAATTTGTGGTGTGATTTTAATGGAATTATGAATTTGGGGACGAAATCAATATTGATAGGTATGAAGAGGATGAATATAGTAGTTTAATTGTGGAGATAGTTGCTGGGGCAGAGAATTGGTTTTTGAGATTGACTGAGTATTGATAGATTAGTATAGAACAGGTAGGACTATGCAAACATGATGTTTCTTTGCACTCCATTTCAGACATGAAATGTTAATATATGTAACTTATTGAAAAGCTGTTGAATACGTGCACTGTTTTGTTTTTTCTTACATGTAAATTTTATTTTATTCTAAAAATGTTCAAATTAAATAAATCTAATTAAATCAAATCCAGGTTTTGGAAATGTCATGAATTGTAAAGGAAGTTAAGTACTAGTACATGACTAGTACATATTGAAGTCAAATTTCAAAAGGAAAATCTGTCCTCAATTTTGGTAATCTTAACATGTTTTCTATCCTGGTATTCACAGGCCTTGTCTCAGCTCACTGAGGCCAGTGACAGGGAGAGGGAGTTGCTCCAGCAGACTGCCACCTTACAGGAGCAGCTGACCGTCCTGAGAACAGACCTCGAGCGTTCACAGGCCAACAGCAGTCTGAAAGAGAGCCACCTTCTGGAGGAGAACGAGGCCCTCAAGGAGCAGCTAGAAGATGCTCGGCGAGATCTCAAACTCAACAGTGAAGCCCTGACCCAAACTGTCTTCAACTGCAACAACCAGGTGACCGCCCTGAAGTCTGAGCTGACTATGACAACAACCCGCCTAGAAAACGAGCGGCAGACTCGTGAAACGCTAGAAACGGAGGTCGAGTCCACTCGTAGCCGCCTGGCTGGAGCAGTGAAGGAGGCCGAGCTTTGCCTGGCAGCTCACACGGACACAGAGAGAGCTCTGTTGCGGGAGAAAGAGGAACATCAGCGTCTTAAAGACAAATTCACAGGTAGAAATGGACAGCTCCATGCGCAAAAATTGACAAATTTTGAAAAATACTCCTACACCCATGCACTCACGTGTTTTGAGCTTTGTTTTAGACACATACCATGCTTGGAAACATGGAAGTTATTTATCAAACAGGCACACCAGCAAGGGACAGTTATCATTCGGATTTTTTACCCAAGCTTCTCTGACTCTGTGGGGGAGGTGGCAAGGGGAAACAACTCACTTTAACCATAGGTCATATATTAAATAGGGATTCATCCTATTTCATATTCAGTGTATGGCTCCAACTGGCTAGTAAGACTGCAGTACTCATTTTTGCACATACAAGTACTACATACCGCTCCCGTATGTAATCAGCATTTTTTTGTGTGCATTGTTATGTCCTGCTATATTTTTTGCTTATCTGGTAACTTTTTTGCTCCTAAATATTAATTTCAACAGCTGAAGCAGCCAGTCAACGCGAGGCGGTTAGCAGCTTGTCCCAGAAGCTGGCCAAGGCAGAGGCTCGTGCAAACAGCATGGAGAATGAAGTACACCGGGTCACGCTGCAGCTGACGGAGAAAGGCTTACTGCTCGAGGTGCTGCAGCGGGAGAAGGACCAGGTGGGTGTACGTGTTAAGGAGCTAGAAACGACTCTACAGGCCGAGAGGGAGCTGGTCAGTCGTTCCAGCGCGCGCCAAGAGGCCACACAGGAGCGGCTAGCCCAAGCCCAGAGTGATGGCATGTTACTGCGGCAACAGCTGGAGGAGGCCCAAAACAAAGGTGTTGCAAAGGAGCGTGCTGTGACAGATGCTCAGGAACGCTTCACTGATATCTTGTCCAAGCTGCGCTCTGACTGCGAAGAGAGAGTGCAACTGGTGGAGGAGAGAAATAAGGAGCTCGCCGGCAAGGCTGCTGACCTCCGAGATCAGATCTACAAGTTGGAGGAAGAGAAGAATGAAAGAGAGGTAAGATTAGAACTCTGTAGGGGGTAAGAGGATTACCTCACCTCTTCTTCCAGTCCTAGTTTTAGCTGTTCCACCACATGCCAGTTAAGGATCTCCCTTTATATCTAACTCAAACCTGCTTTCTCTGGATTCTGTCTGAGCACAGACTAGTCTGAGGCAGCTGCAGCAGGAGCTCGCTGATTCACTCAAGAAACTGTCAATGAGTGAAGCTTCTCTGGAGGTCAACACACGCTATCGCAATGACCTGGAGGAGGAGAAGGCTCGGCTCCTCAAGGACTTGGACAGGCTCAAAGGAAAGGTAACGGCAGGGAACAGTGCCGCCTTGTGGCAGCATATTCTCACCACGTCTCTGATACCAGCTGTGTTAATGATTATGAAGGAAACACTTCAAGCTCTACTTAAATTAGATGTTCATTATCACTGTTTTTTTAGGTGATAGAGCAGAACCGACAGTTAGGTCCACTGTTAACATTGCTGATGAGATTGATGTTTTGTCTCTGTCATGTAGCTGGAGGAGAGTGAAGACCAGTATATGCAGGCTGAGAGACGTATCAACAGTATAAAAAGCGTTCTGGATGAAAGGGAAAAGGAACTCAGCATGGCTGCTCAGAAACTCCAGGAGGCGCTGTCTGCCTCAGCAGCTTCTGATACCACCATCAAACAGCTGGAGGAAGCTGTGCAACGGTATGTTCGAACACATGCTGTCCATACTCACATACACATGTGGGATTGAAAGATTGTTTCATTTATTTTATTAGATACCACATATTCAAATAATCCTTTGAAATTAATCATGTAAAATTAATCTAAAATAAAAAGATCCAACCTCATAACTCAGATATAATTATATATTCAGGAACATGTGTACAGGAAAGAACAACACACCTTTGTAATCTTGTATTAGAAGTAGCTTGTTTCAATAGACACTGTTGCATTAAAATCTTTTTCCATTCAGTTTTTCAGTTTTTTCAGTTTTTCCCTCTGCTACAACAAATATTTATAAATGATCTAAGGGCCGGATTAAAGTTGTTAAAGGGCCAGATTTGGCCCACGGGCCGCCGTTTTAACATGACTGATATACAGTATATGACTGTGATGCAGAGTGTTGTTGTGTTGTCACATTAGGCTGGAGATCGAGAACGCCCGTCTGGAAGCTGCTGCAAAGCAACAGTCCAACAAAATTGACGCACTTCAGAAAGGAGCTAAGGAAGCTGCCATGGTGAGCGCTGCAAACCTAATTCAGTCACCAGTGCACACACATTTTACACAGGATCTCAGTGGTGCCCTATTTAAAAATTGAAAATACAGTATGTTTATATTGTGATGCTTCTCTTGTGATATCAAATAGCCAATTTTATATTAAGACGTCATTATTATATTTGAAGGTATCCGATCTTTTTCCAGCTATCTGACTGCTCACCTGAAGGAGGGGTTGGTATTGTGGATGTAGGCTTAGTTTCTCTGTGTGGGTTTACCTCTGCTTTCTCAAGAATAATATAGATCGACCAAAATCATACTGTGCCTATTTACAAAATGAGATGCACTTGGGCTTTGTGGGCTTTTTGCACAATCTGCTGGACCAGGAATCCATACATATGGAGAAAGTTATAGCTTTCTGTTGGTTTGGGGCTTTCTTTGACGTCCAAATGTGTTTTCTCCCTTAAACTCGATCTTGGTATGTGGGGTCTTTCTCTCCTTTTTGTGTTAAGCTGCATGATGCATGTTACTTCATTTAGTCTAAAGTGTTTTTTCTAAAATTATAAGCAAAAAAAACCAACAGCAACATAAACAAAAAACATCTTATATTTATCTTTACAATGCTTTTCTTATTTCTATAGGTCAGAGGTCATTTGGAGGACTTGGTTACAAACCTCCAAAGCAGTAAGATGACTTTGGAAGACCAACTCAGTAGAGAGGTTGGTGGCATGTTTTGTTTCCTGACTAAGAATACTTCAGCCTAGATTTTCGTTTTCTACTCTCATCCTCTTTTCTAGCCTTGTATGAAAATCAGTGAAGACCAGCTTGAGCATGGAGTTCCTAAATTTTTTGAGCAGCAAGAAAAATGAGAATCAAATTTTTTAACTCATGCTTTTGAAAAAAGAAGACAATTGAAATATCACGCAATTTTCAATTCATACCTAAAACAGAAAATTTAAAAAAAGAGGGAAGACCTGAACAAAGTTTTTTATTGTGTGCAGAGTACAACACTGTCAATAAGCAGTGCAAAATGTTTCCTTTTGCACATTTCAAATATCCACATACTGTGAACTTTTACACATTCCTTGGTTAATATGTTGTATGTTCCTGCCCCTTCATGGAAATAATGTACAATTTGCATTATTTTCATAACATTTTTAATATCATAATTTAATACTGTCAGTCTTCTATTTGTGATTCTTGACTTGAAATACTCTCTCTTACCTTAAATTTTTCGACTTACTATGTTTATCGTAATGCACCCAAACCACCAGGATAAATTCCTTGTGTGTATAAACCTACTTGTCAATATACCTGATTCTGATTCTGAGTTACTGAATAGTTTCTCTCTCTAGAAAAAAAGAAGCCCGTGATCGCTTTAGACTTTTCAGACTTTTTTTTTTCCTGGCACATTCAGTCATAAATACAATAACAACAAATTTTATATAAATTAATATAATATTAATAAGATTATTAAATAAAATAAAAATATTTTGCAGCATATTTGAGTTGAGTTTTACCCAGATAAGATTAAAAGCTGGCTGTTTAGCCGATTGTCAGCGTAACAATCTATCAGCGTAATAAGCTGATAGTAGCCTTTTGTGTGGAATAATAATTTCTTGCCTTGGTCTTTGTCCTTTCTCAGGTCCAGAAACAGAGCATGCTGTCTCACACAGCTCAGGACTCTCAGGCCTTGTGGGAGGAGGAGCTGAAGAGCCGCTCTAAGTTGGGACTGCGCCTGGCAGAGCTTGAAAAGGAAAAAGGAGAGCTGAGCAGCCAGGTGAACACAGTGATGCAGTCATGTGCAGGCTAATGTTATACGTATAATTAATTAAGTAGC
>JAJHUR010139262.1:0-11922 GCA_027495735.1 Lutjanus campechanus
CTCCTGTGGATGTAGTCGGGCTGATGTGTTGCCTTCACTGTCACATCTGTTTTGTTTGTTCACCCTGAAGTTAAATCAAACTCCACGTTTTTAATCTCACACTGCAAATAAATTCAAGCCTCAGTATTTTCAGTCGTGTGTGTGTGTGTGTGTGTGTGTGTGTGTGTGTGTGTGTGTGTGTTTCTTGTTGTGTCTCAGACATTTTAACATCAGAATATTTAACTTTAACTTTTTTACTTTACTGATGTTTCACAAAGTATCAGAACAACAAAATGCAGTTCAGCATCTAAACACAAAGTTTCATATAAATATGAAAATAAATCAGTGATACTCAACAATAAACACAGAATCCTGAATATTGATGCACAATATGGATCCTTTTATAACCTTTAAAGTAATGATGTAAATCTGCCTATAAAGGTCTGATGGTGGTTACTATGGTTACAGTCAGAGATGGAGGGAGCTGAGAAAGTTGTCGTCCTAAAAGTTGAAATATTTATATTTTTGTATTTATTTGAATGGCCAGAATAATGAATATCTATAATTATTGACAAGAATTTATCTCAAAAGAAATATGTGATAAATACTGACTTATCTCAAAACAATGAGTTAGTTTTTCTAAATAATTATTTAGTGTTTTAAAATAATAATGAGGTGTCTTAACATAATGATTTAAATAAAATAAACATAAACTTTAAGCATATGAACGTGAATAAAGGTCAACCATATTTATTGTGCGTCCCTACAATAATAAAATATTGATTATAAATTGATTTAACTTTATGTAAAGTTCAATAAACCAGAACACAGACTGTGTGAGACAGTCTGGTTCCAGCTGACAGAGATTTCACTCTGCAAACACTCTGATGAGTCTGATGGATGAACCGGTCCGTTCACATCAGGTTCAGATCAAACTGGTTTCACTCTGCAGTGTAACGACTGTAGGATCCACCAGAGGGCAGCAGGACACCTTCAGTCCACAGCAGCAGACTCCATCGAAGGGAGGTAGGGGACTCTGTAGTCCTACTGGGAGACTTCAATGCACACATGGATGATGATGGAGACACTGGGAGGAACAACCTCTCTGATTTGAAGTGGTTGAAGATGGATGGATGGATGGATGGATGATGGATGGATGATGGATGGATGAGTTGTGACCCACAGGTGGTTTAACAGGAGATTTTATTTATGTCACCAAATAAATGAAAGATTATGGAGAAAAACTGTAAAGTCAAGATTTATATTTTCAGTTCAGCTTTTATAAAACATTTAAAATGTAGATTGTTTTTTGTCTCATTGATGAAGTATTGTTTTTTTTTAAGTTGCTGTATGTGAGTGTAGTGACTGTTATGGTAGAAATTATTTATTACCCAATATCAGAAAAACCAAAATAAGGACACGGAGAACAAGGATGTCAAGAAGCAGCCTACGGGATCGATTGCCAGTTTTCTCTGGATGTTTACGTCCTGCTCCTTTATTCTCGGTGGATCACACTGTCACAAAATTGTCTGTGTGGCATTGTTGTCAGTGCCACCACATCTCTCAGTCAGCTCTGGACTGGAGCAGGGAGCGCATCAACGACTGAGTCTCTGAACAGAGTAGTCAACACCTGGCTCTGCCCAATATCTTCCTCAGTCTCTTGCCTCCACCTTCTCAGATGATTGTTTATGTATGTCGCAGGATTATCAGTCTCTTTAAAAGGGTCACCCCGCAACGCCTTAGGATCAGCTCATGTAGGGTGCTCCCTCCTCAGCATTGCCCACAGTCTCCCACGATAAGCATCAAACTCAGTTCCATCAGATTTATCATCCACTCAAACTCATTATGTTTCAGCATGTCTTCCATTGTTGATGCACCAATAGTCTGTGCCCACACTGCTTTCACATCCCCCAATGCCAACAACTTGCCAGTGGTAGCTTCTTCAAAAGCTCTGATCCACTTGGAGGCCCTTTCATGAATGTCAGGGAGCCTCGAGATCAGGCCTGTCAGATCGAGGGTCTGCAATGGGATATACTGTCCCTGGGTGCCCTTTATTAAGATTGGGGCCATATAGTGTTCATTATTGTATCTGTCTGGTGCTTTAAGCAGTTCCCTGTCCCTTAACACCTTATTTCACTCTTTATAACAATCCAGCACAGGTGGTGCACTGTGTCTCCCTTTACTGACGGTGCTACAATGTGTTGGAATGAGTTTGATTGTTTTAGGTGAGACTTGTATGTCTCAGCTTTGGAATGCACATGCCTGCATTGGTTCATCTGTGTTGTAGTCACTGCTGTTAAAAACCTTGGCTTGGGCTTGGTTTGTTAGGGCTATCTTTTGAGCTGTTGGAGGTGGGATTTTTGTTTCCCCTGGATGGTTTGGGTTCGTCTTTACCATTATCATCATTTTTTGAATTGATCTGAGATATCTCATCTGGAACGGTTTTAAAATCCCTGTTAAAGCTCAGCCATCGCTCTAAATTTGGGTATATCCCCTCTACTCCCTTCAAATTGAGTTGTTTGCTTACCAAATTCTTCTCTTTACCTGCATTGTTTCTTAGCTTTACGAGGCCTTGTCTCAAACATGCTCTGTATTTTTGGCCTTCACCTTCGAACAGCTTCAAAATTTTCAGTTCTAGTTCTCTCTTTCCCTGTTGTTTCTTTGATTTGTCCTTAGTTTTGTAATCTTTTATCCTGGTTTCCATGCTGTCACAAACCACCGCATCAAATGTGCCTCCACTTGGCCATGCATATTCTGACCTGTTTGTTCATTTTTCCCATTTTTCAGAGGTTTTCTGAATTTCTTTTAACAGGTCCAGATTTTTGCTTCCTACTATGGCTATTGGTGTCATATTCAAGTCTACAACAGTTGTTGTAATAGTTGTTGAAAACAGTTTTATTCGCTTGTTATTGGTCTATTTTATTCACACTGTGGATTTATGTATTTGTATGTTGTTGTGATTTATTCCTATATGTTTTCCTCCAGTTTTTAGGTTTTGAAAACATTAAGATGTTGTTCTTTAAGATTTAGGTTTTGAAAAAATGAAAAGGTTCACTCTCTTAACTTTTGGTGGCTACTTTCGAAAGGGGGGCTGGGATGGGCTTGTACTTACTGCACCCGACCCATTTTTAGAAAGGCCTGGGTCTGTGTACCTGAGCTCCTCCCCCCTCACTGGCCTGACTGCACTTCCTTATCTCACAACAGTCTCTTTGCTACGGGTGGCCTGTCCACACACAGAGCACCACTCTGTGCAACTTCAAAACACTTTCTACCTCTTGTAAACCCTGTTCAACACTGTACAACACTTCTACTCCGACTTCTCGACATGCAACTCATACACACTCACACACAACTGCTCTGGGCTGAATCCAGGGGTGAAAGTAAGCCGGTACGGTCCGGTACTGCGTACCACTAAAAGATTCAGTGGCGGTACGCAATACCAGGAAGATGGGAGAGCGGCTCTCTGCTATAAAGCCCTCATTCAGAACCAGTCACGGTCGCACTCTGGGTCAGAAAATAGATCCGCTTACAATATGCAGTCTTGAAAACTACTTTGTCTGTTTAAAAAGTGCTTTTAACTCATTCCGAATTGTTTCTGAACTGTCCGTGCTGTGTTTTAGTCCATGCTGGACGGAGCCTTGGCCGGGCATCTCCTTCTCTTCCTCAGGGCTCGTGCCCTGCTTCTCTCCCCCCTCCCCTCGGAGAGAGCCCGGTGGTCTCCTCTGCGCCCAGTCTTCGAAACGTGTACCACACGTTTAATGTCTTTACGTTTGTTGCAAAATGTCCCAATTAAAATCAGTAGGAGAGTAAACAGTTGTGTTTCGTGTTATTTTGTTCAAATTTAACGATACAGAACAGCTCGGAAAAGAAACTACTTATGAGCTAAAAACCAGAGATTTCACTCAAAGTACGTGAGTGCGCATTCTGAAACACAGCGGTTGTTATAGGGATCATTGCATTTGATTTAATGCACTGGCATGTTTTCTACAACTGGTCCACAGATGTCAAGAAACGCCACTAGCGCCGGGACAGGACGAACAATAAATTACACCAACGCAATTCCGCACATTATTGTGGTTGGCTCAGGTACAATGTGGGTGACCGCCCGGCTCAAAAAAAAAAAAAAAATTTGCCAGTTTTCTAGACTCATACCGCTCATTTCCACATCAAGTTAGTGGAGTAGGTGCTGGGGCGCCCCTACTATCATGTCAACTTGTTGCTGAGAGTCATGTACACAGGTTGTGTGTGTCGGAAGAAAAGGCAGGGGGGAGACGGGAGGGGGATCAACTCGCAACTGCAGAGGTTGTGAGCAGGTTGAGTCTCACTCTCAGAGGAAAAGCAAAGAGGGGGGGCGAGGGACAGACTGACCTCTTATGATCCCAGGCCACACAACACAAACTGCTGCTTCCAAATAAATTGTATTTCATTCATAAAATTAACATAGATATTATTAAATTTATTGGGTTATAGGAAAATGTAAAAAAAAAAATTTTTTTTTAAAATCTGTGCCTGCATCAACATGAATTTGTTTATATCATGTCAATCTCATTGGTGTTTATATACTCTATTTCATTTATTTATCTTACTGTTTTATCTATTCTTGTTAACTTTTGTATGTAATAATATATTTAATAAAATAACATAAATAATATAATATATTCTTGTGTTTGTACGTTGGTGGGGTTTGGGGTCGGGTTGGGTCCTCAGCTCATTTCTGCCATGGCGACTGCAAAGAAAAAGAGGAAAGTTGACAGTGAGAGCCGCTTTCAGGAGAGATGGGAATTGCAGTACTTCTTCACTGAAAATCAAGGCAATTATGTTTGTCTAATTTGTAAAGAGACGGTTGCCTCGTTTAAGGATTTCAACGGAAAGAGACACTACCAGACGAAACACGCTAACACATACGACAAGCTAACGGAGTGACTGCGCTGAAAAAGTGAAGCAACTCTGAGCTGCTCTGGCATCACAACAGCGATTCTTCACGCGGGCCCCTGAGTCAAAGGAAAATATCTGTGGCATGTGGAGTGAGAGAAGAACCCAGGAGCGGATACGGACTGGTTTAAACAATGATTTATTTACAAGGTGAAGGTGAATCCCAAAAACAAAATCCCACTGGTGACGAAATCCAAAAAACACGACGAGAGAGTGCTGGGCTGTGAGGGCAACTGGAGGCACTGGAAGACAGAAGGGGAGACACGGGTAAGTACAAGTTCACAGGCGTTCACAAGAAATGTTTTTACCAAAAACCACGAGAAGGAGCCAAGTAGATACCACGGAGGATAACTGGATACTCTGGAGCTGAGGAGTGTCTCTGCAGGTCTAAATACTGGAGCTGATTGTCAAGCTGGAGCAGGTGAGTCCAATTACTCCTCAGCGCAGCGGGGGAAGGGTGCCTCAGAGAGAACAGATGGAAAGGTACCCAAAAACAACACAAACCCGGAAGAGATACTAACAAAATAAAAGTCCCAACTACTAACCACCACAGTATCACCAAAACAAGCTACGAAGTGACCATGTTAACAGCTAAACAAACCTTTTACTGAAGGTACATTTATCAAAGACTGTGTCATGAAAATGGTAGAGAACATTTGCCCCGAGAAGAAGAAAAAATGTATGAATGTTTGTCAGGCACGTAACACCGTGGCACGGAGAGTCGAGGACATATCGTCAGATATTCAGAGACCATTGGGGGACAGGGGAGTGGCTTTTGATTATTTCTCATTAGTCTGCGATGAAAGCACGGATGCATCTGACACTGCACAGCTACTGATTTTTTTAAGAGGAGTTGACAACAACATGAACTTAACAGAGGAGCTGCTTGACCTCCAGAGCCTTAAAGGCCAAACGGATTCATTCGTTTCTGTTTGTGAAGCTGTTGATGACATCAAACTACCATGGAGTAAAGTTTCTGGGATCATTACTGATGGTGCGCCTGCCTTGGCTGGTGAGTGAAGTGGATTGTCCACACTGATCTGCAATAAAGTCAGCGAAGAAGGAGGTAACGCTAAACTTCACTGTATTCACCAGCAGGCTCTCTGCGCCAAACATCTCAAATTTGATCATGTTATGAAGCAGTCAGTTCTCTTCGCACTAAAGCTCCACACCACCGACAGTTTCAGCAGTTCTTGCTTGACATCCAGGCTGAATACGGAGACGTAATATATCATAACCATGTGAGGTGGCTAAGTCGGGGGTCCACGCTGCAGTGATTTTTCGCTCTCAGAAGAAATTGGAAATTTTTTGGGTGGAAAGGCAACTGTTGGAAGAACTGTCTGATCCTGTATGGCTGAGCTGGCAGATTTGGCTTTTTTGGTCGACATAACGAAGCATCTGAATGCGCTGAATGTTAATCTTCAAGGACAAGATGCAGTGGTGAGCCAGATATACGCTCACATCAAGACCTTTGGAACCAAGCTGCAACTTTTCCAAAGACACTCGTCCCAAACAGAGCCCTGCACCGCGCACTCCCCAGCTGTGAACGAGGTCATTGACCTGTCGCATCTCTTTCTGAGGAATTTAACAAACGCTTTCTGGATTTTGCAGTTATTGAAAAGGACATGTTGCTTTTCTCTTCTCCGTGGACCCTGATGATGATCCTCCACAGCTGCAGCTGGAGCTCATTGAGCTGCAGTGTGACGATGAGCGGCGCAGCAAACACCAGCAGCTTTCTCTTGTTGACTTTTACTGCAAGCTGGATAAAAGCAGGTTTCCAGAAATGCGAAGATTCGCTAAGAAAATGCTGAGCTTATTCGGCTCCACATACAGTATTTGTGTGAGCAGACCTTCTCCGTCATGAACTTAAACAAGAACCGATTGAGCTCAAGACTAAGTGACTCACACTTACACATCTCAACACTGCCCTTAAACCAGACCTGGCTTCTTTACTGAAATCCAGATCTGAATGGTAATATCTGTTACTACTAACAGTTAAAAGCCAAAAACACACTTATGCACTTATTTTATTAAAGTCTTGAGTAAGATGTGGTTATAACTGTTGATGTCATGAACCTGTAGATGTGACACAAACTGTTACTTTCTGAAAGATCTTGTAAAAGATAAGAGCAAAATTCACTTGTTATAAACTTGAGTGATAACAGACACCTTTGCATTACTTATAACTCCTGTTTAAAATGATAATGAGGCAAAGATATTTTTTCACACTCATACAGTTTGTTCAATGTTATCTGTCTCTCCAGATATGAACGAAAGGCAGAATTGTGTTTTTAGAGATGTTCACATCTGCCTGAGTGACTTATATTTGGTTAAATTGCCATTTGAAAAATAAAGATAATTGTGACGATGGAAATTGTTTTGTAATTGTGTGTTTGCATGTAACCTTTGTGGTTAAAAAATGTCAGAAGGAACTATTGGCCCCCGGGCATCTTTACTTTATCAAATCCGGCCCTCTTTGTAAAAAGTTTGGACACCCCTGGTGTAGATAATGTTAAACTAGTCTGAGTTAGCAGTTGTTCTGTGTTGATAACATGAGTTTAAGAATCATCAGTAAAGTTAAAGTCAGAGTGAAGCGTCAAACACGGAGCTCAGATCAAATATTCTCAAATTCAACTTGATGAAACTCTTCATGAAGTCAGTCTGATATCTGATTGTTTACAGCTGATGTCCACTCTTACCTTCCTGGAGTCGGTGGAGCCCAGAGGCTTTAGTAGCTCTTTGAGAGCAAAGAAGCACACGGATGCCCCAGCCTTTCCATGGAAATGTTTAAACTGTGTAAATGACATGTGAGTTACTCTGATTTAATGCATTTAAAATGACCTTAGATGATTATAATTCAGTTTTCTGTGGTGATTAATTTCCTGTGATGTTTATTTCTTGATTATTGTCTGTGAATGTTCTCATTCGTCCGGGTCATTGTAATCCCAAGAAAGATTAAATCGAAAGCAACTGGACTTGTTCAAAAAGCCTTTTCTGAAAATGTTTCACCTCTTATCCAAGAAGCTTCATCAGTTCATGCCTGTCAGACTAGTTCTGACTCGTCTGACACACCACTGAGTTAATTAAATCCTGAAACCAGGGCATCTTAAATCCTAAGAATTCTACAAGTTAAAACCTGAAAGGAGACACGTTATAATCTGCTGATTAAACAAACAAGATTCTGGAAAGGGAGATTTAATTCTGGCAAGTTAGATAATCATTTAACCTTTTGTTCAGTTGTGTGTATTATCACATCACCTGTGTCCTCATGAGGAAAACTAAAGGCCTACAAGTGAAAATATTGCACTGCTTCATTGTGTAAAATGGGTTTAAGTCACAATTCCTGCGTTGTTTTATTAAGGTTCCTAATTATTCTATAAATGCTATTTTAATATCTGTTAGAACCATCAGGCTTCATAATCCTGCCCTCTGGTTCTTCCCCCAAAATCACACCCTGGGTATAGATAGTTATTTAATTATTTAGCCTACATTAAATCCTGTGTAGTTTTCCTTTACAGCAGTGGAGGACACAAATATTTGAGACGGGATTTGCTTTTTAAAAAATCTATTCATAACCCTCTGTATTGTTACAGTCATTGTGATCGTGACTCTCTCCAACAGAAACACGGAAGTACAAGTTTTTCCAGAGAATCCACCAGACATCAGAGTCACTACAGACCTCAGGTGGGTACAGAGAACTGGATGGGTGAATTTGTTCAGAGCTCTGAGTTACATTAGCTTTAAAGGAGCAGTATATATTTATTCTATGTATTTTACTTTACTTGAATAAAACTATATGCTTGTATTTTGCTGTAGATGTGTGTGTGTTTGAAGTGAGAACAACGCCTTATTAAAGTGATACTACACTTTCCATGATAACTAACTCAATATGTACTCACCATTATGCCGTGGTGAGGATAAGTGAAGATCTTCAGTTCACCAAACAATCCTGGAGTTTTAGGAGTAACAGGGTAGCAGCCTCATCCAGTACAATGGCAGTGAATGGTGGCCACGGATAAAACGTTAAAAACAGCACACAAAACAAACACAAAATGTCTCCATCCTGCTTGTGTGGTGTAATCCAAGTGTCTGCAAGCCGCGACATTAAAAATTAACCGCAAAAGACGCCATTTACGCCATGTTTTTAGCAGAAATGTCAGTAGCATGTAGCCGGTAAGATGTAAACATGGTGTCGATCTCGCGAGACTTCGGCATGTGTGGCCATTAGGATATATACAAAGTCTCGTGAGAATGAATGAATGAATGAATGATCGGAGGTGCTGGAATTCATGGTTCTTTATGCTTGTTAACTAATTAATTAAAGCGCTCGGTGTGCTGGTCAGTAACACATGAGATCGATAAAACACACACCAGCCCGCATGAAAATCAAATACTAAGAAAAATATAGCAACATGCTATTTATTTTCCTTTAATGTTAAAATGCCAAGTAAATTTATTAGACTATGGCTGTTTGACAACTGCATTTTTTTACCTGCTTTGTCTCAAGATCGTTGACCATAATTGAAATATGCGTCACGTACTGTATGTATGTGTAAAAAAAAATGCTGATAAGAGATATGAAGCCAATCAAATGGTGAATAAGCTACTCTGTTGGGTAAATCTGATTCTGAAAGAGTCGGTGCCTCACCAGCCATGAACCTCACCGCACGTCACTGCATTCTTGGATTATGTTACTGACTTCATTTTTGATTTTCACAGGTATTTAGAAACTGTATCAGATTACTTTTTTTTAAAGTAACCCTCCCAACCCTGCAGTAACACTGGCTGTCTGATTATTAATTTAAGAAATGGATTTGATGCCTGATCAGTTTCTGCAAAGCAAAAATACAGATTTGTTCCAAACTTTATGTTTAGTGACTTTTTGATAAGTGTGTCAGACACATGAAGCCTGATGAACGAGCTGTGGTATCTTCAGAACAACTGAAACAGGTCCAGCTGTCGTCTCAGAGTTTTTCATGTTTGGTCCAACATCTCTCTAAACTGAAGTCTGTTGGGTTTGCTGACAACTAAAACGAAACTAAAATCTCCCACTGTGGCTACAGTTTCCTCTGATAGGGGTAATTAATTCTTTGGAAAGGTCCCCTGATGATCTGACCACTCCTAAACAGATCACGGTGGTGTGTGTAGATAATGTTGAACCGTAGTCTGAGTGGCCAACATTAGCAGTTGTTCTGTGTTGATAACATGGAGTCGGAAATACAGCAGTTTTTTCAGAGTGGAGGCGGAGCTCAGATCAAATATTCTCAAATTCAACTTGATGAAACTCTTCATGAAGTCAGTCTGATATTTGATTGTGTACAGCTGATGTCCACTCCTACCTTCCTGGTTGGGTGGAGCTCAGAGGCTTTAGTTATAGTAACCAGGCCACACGGCCCAACTCCCTTTTCCTCTTCGAGAGCAAAGACGCACACGGATGCCCCAGCTTTTCCATGGAAATGTTTAAACTGTGTACATGACATGTGAGTTACTTTGATTTAATCCATTTAAAATGACCTTAGATGATTATAATTCAGTTTCCTG
The DNA here is from genome assembly GCA_027495735.1 of Lutjanus campechanus. Classification (NCBI taxonomy): domain Eukaryota; kingdom Metazoa; phylum Chordata; class Actinopteri; order Lutjaniformes; family Lutjanidae; genus Lutjanus; species Lutjanus campechanus. The sequence goes on from JAJHUR010139262.1 coordinate 10,453, forward strand.
TGATGTTTGTTTCTTGATTATTAGATTTATGGTGTTTATGTTTGAAGTTAAATGACCTTTTGGATTATTAATTGTGAAAACGAATTATAGAAGTAAGAATTATGTATAGTTAATATTCTTTATCCTTTTGCTTTGTTGTTTGCCTTGTCAGATGAAACCAGCTCAAACAGCATTATAAGAATCGAATGGAACCTCCTGCATGTGCTCGTCTGTTCTAACCAACACACCACTGACTTGATTAAATCCTGAAACCAAAGCATCTTAAGTCTGAAGAATTCTACAAGTTAAATGACCTGAAAGGAGACACGTTATAATCTGCTGATGAGACAAACAGCACTAAACCTCTGAATTTAACTTATTTCACCAGTTTTACAGCACAAATACACACTTAACGTCTTTATTCAAGGGTTTGATTGTGACAAAGGAGTTACTTTTCTTTTCTTCTGGTTGGCAGTTTTTTTCTTGTCTGTGTCAGCAGAAAAAATGGCAGATAAAGTGGAAGACTTTAAAACAAACCCTACTTGGAGTAAATTGGCACAATTAAAAGTAGAGGACTTGCAAAAACTGGCTAAATTTTATGGCATCAAAGTGTCTCCTGGATGCACAAGAACAGAGTTAATTTATGCAATAAGTAGTAAGTTGATCAAGCTAGAGTTGCTGCACTCACCATTTACAGATGAGACTGATGCAGGTGATGCTGCACCACCTGTGGCTGCACAAGAATCGGATGCAGGTGTGCCCACAGAACAACTCCGGTTAACCCTCCGTATAAAGGAGGAGGAAACCAAACAGAAAGAGGAGGAAACTAAACAAAAAGAGGAGGAAACCAAACAGAAAGAGGAGGAAACTAAACAAAAAGAGGAGGAAACCAAACAGAAAGTGGAGGAAACTAAACAAAAAGAGGAGGAAACTAAACAGAAAGAGGAGGAAACTAAACAGAAAGAGGAGGAAACCAAACAGAAAGAGGAGGAAACTAAACAGAAAGTGGAGGAAACTAGGCAGAAAGAGCTTGAACTGGAGGCTCTGCGTCTCAAAATGGAGGGTCTTAAGACTGACGAAGAGTCTCATTCAAAGCGTGAGCAGTAGTTCCACCTCTCTGTGAATCTGAGGTTGTTTCTTATTTCAGCATAACTGCTGTTTTAAATTTTCCCAAAACTTTTCCAAACATACGATCTTGTTCCAGAATCAGCAGAGATTCAGAGATTATTATAAAACTGCCAACCAGATGTTTGAATTCACGAACGTGAACATTTGATGAATTAAAGCTGTAGTATACGATTTGAGAATCAGTTGAGAAAGATTGAGACGTTGAGAAAAATTTGAAAAAAGCATCCTGCCCACACACACACACCCCTCCCCTCTGTGATCCTGCGGACACTCCCAGACACCCCCCCTCTACCAGAGCAACACCCGGCCCAGTAAACAGACACAGAGCCTTGAATGAAGATGAGAGCGCACCGTTCACAAACG
>JAJHUR010139263.1:0-79264 GCA_027495735.1 Lutjanus campechanus
TTATTGTCTGCTGCTCTCCCTGTTTCTGTTGGTCGTGCTTGTGTAACTTAGTGATTTAGACTGCTACTGTGTGCTCCGCACGCGGGATTGATCTGTGCTTCGGCTGTATTGGTTAAAGGTCCAGATTCACGCCGCTCATCAGCTGAGCTGAGCGCGTCTCTGTGTAATACAGACGTATAGCACCTCAATACCGCCTGCGTGACCACGTTTCTGCGTGCGTCTCTCTCTCTTTACGAACCTACACAGAGCCGAGCCATTTGAAATTCCCTCTCTCTGGATTCCTTTCTTTGTTGTGAGTCACGTGCTTTCGTGGCGAGAGCCGCCATTACGTAACGTAATCAGCGACCCTCGCGTGACGTAGCCTGCAGCGTCACCGCTGCTACCTCATCACGCTCAGTCCTCCCCCCCGCTCGGGCTCACACACACCCGCTCTCTTCCTCTCTCTCTCTCTCTCTAACACACCCACACACACACACTCCTCCCTCATCATAGCTTAGAAGTAGCTGGTAGAAATAACTGAAGTATAGAAATATTTATTCTTTAAGTGTGATATCAATTGTAAATTGATTTATTATTCTTGTGAATAAATATTGTTATATTTCTTAAAGACGACGTCTATGACTGTTTTGTACGTGTGTATTGTGACAAAAGCTGATTGACAGGGTCTGTGCTCGGATCTCACGATCCTTCGCTATTTAAGTTAAATGGTTAATGCCTTTCAGGTCTTAATTATTTAATTAATCTAACTTTGAGACTGATATTTTTCACATTAAGGTTATTGGTCCCTGTTTACAGGGTGGTGCCCCGTTTCATTAATTTTATTAACTTTACCAAGTTAATTATTTTTATTATTACAATAATTAATAATTATATTAATAATTATTAATTATTCGCTAATAACCTTGTATGCTCCTCTGGTCACAACAGCTCTCAGTCCTATTGTAGTTTCCAACTGAATCTCAGTGGTTTGAAGTTGTGTTTCTCCCTTGCATTGCTGTTTGTACTTTCAGGTATCTGTTTTTTATCTGATTTTGCTGCTTCATAATAAAAGCTTTTTGATTTAAAAAAAAAAAAAAAGAAGAACAGGGGACTTTTATTGTTAAGAATTTGCAGGAAATAAAATGTTTATCTACCGTTCAGACGCTCAACTAAAGATGAGCTTTGTGGCCAAAAAAGACACCTTCAAGCAAGTGCAAACTCCACTGAGCTGGGCTGACACATGGAAAAAAATGAGTCAAGTTACTGTAGGAATGGATCTGTAAAAAAGTAGAAAAAGAATCACAGAAGTTACTAAAGGAGTAACAAGCCTTCAGTGCCTTCTCTTCACTGTTTTTTTTCTTCTTCTGATGCGTCACATTCAGCGTCACAAACGCACCAGAAAACAATGTCAGTTGCATCTTGCACAATATGAAGAACAAATTCACTCTTGCACATTGTTCCCATGACTGTAAAGAAACAGTAAATAATGTTCTTGGCTATTTATGTGCCAAAGGTCTTGAACTTTGATGTGTGTCTCAGCATTGAACAGGAATAGTGTGTCTTGCATGTGCAAAATTAGACTGTCCACACAGGTCTCATTTTTCCATCACTGCCGATGGGGCTGGAGATGATAGAAACCTGTGACAATTGCATGATTCATTTGACCTGGGAGTGAAAGATGATTGTACCCTTTCCCACCGAGGACAAAGGCCAGAGGTTAGTGGGTGTAAGTGTGTTTTTTTTCCAGTGTAAAAGGGGCTTTAAAAAGGTTTTTCACACCTCAGTTAGCCCCAGGCTGAGAAAGCTTTCACACTGGCACAGTCCTGGTTCATTTCAAAGTGGGCTAACCCAGACTTCAGCCTAGGGCTTGCTGGCCCTGCTCAAGAGCAGGGTTAGTCCTGAGTTTGCTGGGTTATCTCCTGAAAATTGACTAAACCCAGGGCTAAAAGGTGCCTGTGGCTCTAAAAGATCAAAGAAGCAGTCATTCTTAAATGTTTACACCAGTTGCTGTACCAACGGCCACTTAAACCAGAGCCTAGCAGAAATGCATTTTGAATCATACAGCCCAGGGTTTAGTGTAACCCTGGACTAACGATGTGTGTGAACGAAGGCTAAGTTATCCCAGGCTAGGGATAGCCCTAGGCTAAGAATATGCAGTGTAAAGAGCCCTGAAGTGGGCTTACTCTACATGCGTTGTTAGGAGACTTCAGGTGCTCCAGTTCATCAATCATCATGTTATGTCACCACTGCTGTGACTCCTGCTAAACTGAACACAAGCTATCCAATCATCTGCTGATGAGACTGCCTGATACATTTCGATTAGCCAATCGGCTCTGCCAAAGAATCCACCAAACCCCTGCTTTTCATCTAGTCGCGCTGTGTAAAAAAAACTGCACTCAGATGGACGGGCTGTCCAATAGCTAGTCGTGACAGTCAAATCCAGTGCCTTATCCTGACAGGCTGCTCATCGATTTCTGCCTCTGATCAATACCACTCTCTCCCTCTTTTTTCTTTCTCTCCTTCCCCTCATCTGTCTACTCTTCTCAACAACTCTTCATCATCATATGTCTCCATTATCCCCGACTTATCTACAGACCAGCGCAGAGCCTGTAGTTACAGACAAAGCCTCATTGACCAAATGTAAGATGATGGAGGAGTGTGTCTTCAAGTGGCTTTGAACACACCCACACATGTGGTGTAAGTCAACTGATCAAGCTCGGCACTATATTACATGATCAATAGCTTTCTTTCCGTTGTGTATGGGTCAGGTGTTTGGGGCAGCGGCTAGTTTTCAAACCTCTCATCCTAACTCAACACCTCTCCCCCTCCTTCCAATCAACATGGCATCCACACTCCGTCACGCTACGCCAGACACGCACACACGCGAGGACCATGTGAAAACCTTGCTGCTGCATGGCAACCAGATCCCATGGCAACCAATGGTATGGGTTTTTTTGTGGGGTGAGAGAGAGAGGGAGGGAGAGAGAGAGAGAGAGAGAGAGAGAGAGCAGAGTGAAGGGGAAGAGGAAGGAGGGGTGACAGATATTTGGGAGAAAAAACGCAACTCTGGAAAAGAACAAAAATAGAAGGAGAGAAGAAGGCAGAGGAAGTAGCAGGGCAGCATGAATACGTCAACACACACACACTTCTTTCAGTGTGCTGAGATCAGATGAGCATGAGGAGAGAGAGACAGACAGTGACAACATTGTGGGTGAAAGGAGACCTCCCTCTGCGCTGATCACTACGAGGTCTTCCTGGTGAGGAGCAGAAGGGAGGGAGGAGAGTGAGATAGAGGAATATATAGAGAGAAGGAAAACTCATCCTCTCAATAATTTCCAATAACACTTTAGATTACAGTCTGCAAAATACATGTAAATACTTTGTACAATAAATAAACTTATGGGTAGTTAAGAGACGAAGCAAAGGGAATGAGGTAACAAATTTAGGAGGGTCCTGAAACTTTGCAAATGACCCTTCTTAAGTCCCACCCAATTTTCCTCTGCGATCCAATAACAGTTGAGCAAGTTTGGTGACCTCAGTCAAGTTTCTACTGTCTTGTTTCCTGTACTTAGATATGCCGTGTTCTAGGCTTGCCTATGTTGAAAACAAAAGCAAATTTTTAAAAGATGTTCCTTGGGGACCTGTAAAAGTGACATATTATAGTCACATCTTATATTAGCTCATGTTAGCAAAGTCAAAACATCTGATAGCTATTGTCAGCAAAATGCTAGCTAATCCACATCAATCATTAGCCACAGTAGCTAATGCAGTTACATTTGATAGCTAGTGTTAGCAAAATGCTAGCTGACTACCTAGCTAATCAATTATTAGATAATTAGTTAGTTAGCATTATCTAAAGTTAGCTAGCTTAAGATGTAACTTCTTTTTACAGGTCCCCAAGCATTTTTTAACCATTTTCACTTTTTTCCCCAATATAGAGGAGTCTAGCACATAGTATGTCAATTGGTGCGTTCAATTTGAACTGTGAAGCTGGAGTGTCTCAACTGGAACAACTACTGGAGTAGGGAATCCGGCTTCTCTGTTCATCAACTGTCTGTCTTTTGTGTCTCAGTAAATGAGTTGTACACACAGTACTGTCCAAGTTCTATCTGTTGCTATGGTGATTGTATGTGCAAAATACCATGTAATGCGATGAAACTTGTACTGGAACGCAGTCACCTCAGGGGTGGCGTCCTTCCGACCTCCTAAATGTAACGCAGCATTAACAGAGTTGACATAAATGGAAAAAGTTGACTGAAGTTCCACCATGCCGAGTACCAAGCTCATTCACCTGTCACTGGAGCACAATTGTCCTGACAGTATTGTTGGGTCACCAAAAGATAACAGCTGTTTGCTCCACTGGAATTACTAATGCATACGTTTTAAAATAAATGAATAAAAACTGACAAATGAAAATGATCTTGCTACATTATTCTTTATTCTGTATGTTGTTCAATAAATTTCAATGACATTTTTGTATGTGTGACATGTAAATACATTCAGCTGCTTTATTGTGAGAACATAGAAAGTATATGGATCGAAAAACCACATTACTGTTCCTCTGCTTTTTATCATTATTTTAAAGCACACACACAAGTATTCCCAGTAACAGTATTACTGTAGACTGTAGTTAATCAGTCCATATCTAAAAACTTTTTACCTTATCATTTCCTTGTTATTTTCGTAAGAATATCTTAGCTTTAAAATAAATAATATAAAAATGGTTACCCACTTATTCCCTAACATTTTTGCACAGTAATTATTTTACTGATACGCTCTGTGTACACAACAATTATACTGTAATTTGTGGGCTGTAATCTAATTTTCAGAGGAGAGGAGAGGAGAGGAGAGGAGAGGCCACAGCAAAGGCCTTTGTTGCCTGTGTAACAGCGCCCCTGCTGGACAGAAGGAGTAACACACTGTCATGGTAACAGACCAGCTGCCTGCGTTCATGTTGTGTATTTGAGTGTGTGTGTGAGGTCACAGTCTGTGACCTCTGACCTCTGCCCTCCTGTCAGATGTGTCCAGACAAGAGGAGATGCTTTTTTGCTGACACATACATGTATGTCTGTGCTCATGAATGCATGCATAACACATGCTCCATGTAAAATCATGTTCCTTCAGATTTCTGGTGCCGACTGTCAATACAAAACAGTCATGCATAATGTATGTTTATGCATGTAAAGCAACTAGATGCAAGGATACAACTCTAAAATCAATAAAGCTTTTAAAGCTTTTAACATCTGCCCCATCACTCTCTGTCTGACTGCCCGTCTGATGGGCTGCTGTTTGTCTTTGGTCTGTGCATTCCTAAACAGCAAACATTTGAAAGTTGGCTAAAAGATGAATTAATGGTCCCTATTTAAAGTCAGATCAGGTTAAAATGACATATTGACGCTGCTGGGCACAAACGGCGTATCTCCATATTTTGACTTTTTTTTTTTTAAATAAATCAATGCTATTTGTCCTCCTTCATGTCTGTGTGGGTTGTACAAACATTTAATCACTTAAAAGTATTAAAATGAGCTTCCTGATGGCTCTATATGTTATATGTTGCTCCTAAACGTATAATTGTTTTCTCCAGATATCTGTTAGAATTAAATTAAAATACTTTCATTCTATACACTATTACAAATAAACATGCTAACTAGTACCATAAAGGGTTTTTCAGCTTGTCACCATAGGAGAACTCTTTTTGGTTTCTGGTAGAACCCTTTTATAAAAGTTTGATCTGCAACACATTCCTTCTATAGTATAATAGAAGGAAGTTCCACCCAGTGACCTCTTTGGGGGTTCTATCCAGAACCTTTGCACCTTCTGAAGGTTTCATCCATAACCCACACAGTGTGTTCCACTGAGAACCGTTTTAAATTCAAAGGGTTTCATCTAGAACCCACCAAGGGAATTTTTAAAAAAAACAATTTTTTTTATAAAGGTTTAATCTATAATCCTCTTGTACTCCTCTTGTACTCTAGGGTTCTGAGGCCAAGAACCCAAGTCAAATGAAGGTGTTTCCAGATACATATCTCCATTTAAACATACCAGTTGAATCATGGGTAAACATTTGAATATTGATATTGATCTTTTAACATCCACACCTTCAACAATCCTTTCAGAATTTTTTCTTCTAAAAGGGGTTCTTAATGGAACTGTGAGTCTTACGACAAACCCTTTCTTGAAAAAAGGGTTCTTCAGAAGCAAATGGTTCTGGGTAGAGCCTCAGTGCTCCAGGAAGAACTCTTTTGTAATCCTTATATCTAAGAGTGTAATTATGTTTTTACATTTTTATTTTCATTTTGAACTTATCCACCTCCTACACGTTGCAGACGGTCAAAAACGTGCTCTGCATATATGCATCTATTATCTATCTATCTGTTCATCCATCTGTCTGTCAATCTATCCATTTGCCTGGGTGACACCAACCATCTGTCTGCTTGCCCTCAAATCTGTGTGTCTTGCAGCGTTTTCTGGTCCACAGGGAAGCAGTCGTGTCCCTACACTACAACAAGTCATCCTTATGGCAACATCTGGTGACACAGAAACAATAGAAGAAAATGTCATTTACAGTGCAGCACAGACACACGAGAAGAAAATTACAGTCAGTCTGTATCATCATTGTGGTGATAAACAATGCCAGTGACTGCCTTTAGAGTGGTTTAGGAGTTTTGGTTGTGGAGAGGCGAGACTGAACGACCTTCACAGGGTGGTCGTGTCTTATCGACCGGCGCTAAAAGCCCAAGCTGGTCACGCAGAAACAAAGGCAGAGGAAATGGGTTTAGAAATTCAGGCAGACACACACTGTTGTGGCACTGCAACACACGTCTGATAGCTGATCGACACGTCTGATATTTTGAGTAAATATTCAATAATAATCCACACATGGATCTGTATTCTTAACATCTGGAGACAATACATGGTGAAGAACCACATCTGACCATTTAAAGCTCTTAAATTTTAGTAAGTGAATGTTTATAAAATGACTATAATGTATTGCAACCATATCTTTGGAGTAAACATTACATTAGTAAAAACTAAATATCCATCATTCAGTTATTCATCATCAGAAAGTTGTGCCAAATTGGAGTACTCAATTTCTTTAACACCCTGTTAATCAAAAAATTAATTATAATTGAAGAGGATTTAGAAAGAAAAAGGACCAGGAATTGTGAATAAAAAATACTAGAAGGGTGGATGGAAAAATAGAGAGGATTAACTATAGAAGGACTGAAGGTGAATGAAGAATGAAGGGAAGGAACACACAATGGGAAAGTGAGGAAGTGAATGAATGCAGGAATTAAGCAGGAAGTCTTCTACTGGGCAACAAGTTGGGACAGTTATCTCAGTGAAAACATCCCACTTTCAGAAACTCGCCCGTGTTAGAGCCTGCAGTTCACATCAGTTAACCTCCAGAGAAAGAGAAGTGGAGGGAGACTGTGAGGACGCAGGGTAAACACTGCTGAGGTGAAGACCCTGCGGCACACCGGGTCATCCGAGGCCGGCAGAGAGAGAAAAAGAGTCGGCGATAGAGGAGAGACAAGTGGACTGGTGTTTAGGCCTGTTGCTAGAACACAGGCACTTAACAATAGTCACTTTGACGTACAGAGGAGAGGAGAGGATACAGAACATTCTTGTAGTCACTTTCTCTTCACTTCAACCATATCGGCCCCTTTGACACACACTCTCTGTTTCTCTCTGCACACCCCACTTTAGAGCAAAACAAAACCCCATCAAAAGCGAAGGGAAGCCACCTCAATAGGCATCATGCCCCTAGAAAAGCGTGGCGAGACAAAAGAGAGGGATTCTTTTAGAAAACGAGAAGTGTGTGTGTGTGTGTGTGTGTGTGTGTGTCTGTGTGTGTGTCTGTGTGTGTGTGTCTGTGTGCAGTACCCCCAGTCACTACAGATTACAGACACGCACCACAGATGGTCAGCGCGTCTCGTCTTTTCACCGCCACCACGGCCGAGAATAATGGCCAGCGGTGGCCCCTCCTCCTCCTCCTCCACTCCCCTTTCTCTTTTGACAGCACGTGTGTCCGTCAAATGGAAGCGTGTGTCTGGGACAATGGCAGCCAGACAAAGAGCCCGCCTACCCCCCACCAGGATGCTGAATAGGGGGGCACGTGGGCCTTGTCATCGAGGGAACAATAGCGCTGGGGGAGAGGGAGGGAGAGGGTGTGGCACCCCCAGCAGCACCCACTGCAACTGGGGATGGTGAGGTGCAGCCTGGGTGGCCTGAGTTCACATTTGAACTTGTAGGGTTTAGTGTTGTTAAGGGAGGGCAAACAGCCACAAATCAATATGTAGGCCAATGGATAAAGACAGAAAAAAATCACATCAAATAAAGATTCGACATCAGCTGACCTGTGTGCATTTGGTGAGGCTAAATATTCATTGTTAATTCAAAAAATTATGGCTAACTTTGTCCCCAGACTCAAAGATAATACATGTGGTTTTGCATGTTTCAGTATTTAACCACAAATGACATATATGTTAAATGATTGCTGGCTTTTTAATCAAATCATGCCATACTGTATGTGTTTTAACACTGACTTCCATCCATTCATCTCAGAACAGCATGAGAATCAACATGCAGAGACATAAATCATGCATGGCATCAGTAATCCAAATTAAGTCCAATATTTTTTTTTATTGTTTATTGGCACGTGGAACATTTAAAAACTAAATTTGTTCCTGCTTTCAAGGAATCCCCTTTGATGTCACACAGTAAACTTTTTAGCCAAGCTAAATGTCTGTCAGCAAGTCCAATCCATCACTTTGGTCAACAGCTAGCAGATGGATTGTCATGAAATTTCTTAAAGACTTTCATGGTCCCCAGAGGATGAATCCCACTGACTGTAGTCATCCACTGTCTTAGCCTGGAGTACAACTTGTGGTTCTGAGTAAATCTTTACATCCACTGGACATTTCTCAGCTGTACTGTATTTAGCTGAACCAAACTGTCACGTCTTAACCAACTGTCACGTCTGCCCCTCGATTTTGACCCATTCTCGACATGGTTTCATGCCCCACCACCAGTGTTTCAGAAATGGAGCGTTTTGCTCACCTGATTGGATTGACTTGCTCAGATTTTGTTGATTTAGTAAGTTGCAAGTTATTTACTCCCGAGTTATTTACTCCTGTGTTTGGACACTGAGATCATTAGCACTTTTGCTGTTAGCATTTAACTTAGGCGGCTCACTTTGTGTCCCAAAAATATGTATTTAAACAATTAAATTAATACAATAAACATGTGACCACTAGTCAACTAATGGCTTAAATAAGGACTACTAGTCAACAAGGAAATCTTCAGGGGCAGGGGCAGCCCTCGTGTTATTGTTAGCATGTTAGCTCAAAGCTCCACTGTGCCTGACAGCAGCCTCAGAGAGCTATCATGGCTGCAGACTTTTAGGAGCCAAATTCGCATGATCCATTTCATGAGACAGATGTTTTATGGTTATAATTTCTGATCACGTAACATTTAATTTCATTCAGTACGTGTTTACGTACAAGGCATTTGAGTTCAGTTTTTGGTAAAGGCTTACAATCGATGAATTGAAGCATTTAATGTTTAATTTGCCAAGTTACTGTATATGATATACTGTCTTGTGTTACATATGGATATAGGGCCATATGCGTCCTTGGCTCCATTTTGTCTTTGTTGCCTCTGTATAATAGAAGCAGTGTCTTGTACTGTAAGCCCACATGCCTGGGCATTTCTTTGGTTACAACACTTCAATAACAGCATTCATTAATTCACCACTTTTCATCAGCACCATCAAGTTTTCCAGTCACAGTGATGATGTGTAGGTGATGACAAATTACCCATCTCGAGCTTGTTTCAAGTCATGGCAAGTTGAGTTTCAAACTGTAATAGGAAAATGTTCAGCATTACATTAAATATTCACAATTTGTAGGTAGTGAGTGCAAAATGTGCAAAACCATCTGCATGGCTCTTTAAGTGGCAGCGACTTTGCCATACAGTGTAATGCCCATGACAATTCAGCAGAAACCCAGTCCACCCTGCAGGGCGCAGACACAGCTGGTGGATTTACTCCAGCCTCAGGCATCTACTCGCTGGTGCAACACAGGCCTTACAGATACAGCACCACTCCTGAGACACCTTTGATGTGACTTATTGGATTACTGACTCGACTGGGCAGAATCTATCAGTGCTTGCTCAGTGTGTGTGTGCACACTCAGGAGCATGCACACTTGTTTGTAAATGCAGAGGAGGGCGGTTCTTTTTTTCCTGGGGGTCAGGGTGCATAGTGGCAGGGGAGCAGAGTAGAAAGCTTGGAACAGCTGGGCTGAGTCTGCAGGGGGACAGGACAGAGGGAGAGCTGAAGGGGGTGTGGGGTTGATAGGACAGAAAGAGAAAGAAGAAGGAGAGGGGTCGGCACGTACAGGCAGGCAGGCTGCTGACGGGCTCTTTTGAGGCAGCAGCTGGTTGGAGTGGGGGTCTCACCAGCTGTGCCTCCACTGACCTCTCCCCACACTTCTCCACCTCCTCTTCCTGCCCCAAACTCCACTTCCCTTCCCCCCGCGAACCAGAATCCTCACCCAAATGTAGGCAGAAATACACACACACACTCACCACACACCACCATCTGTCAGGAGGAGGAGAGCTGCCTCTCTGATTGCTCCATAACGGTGTTGAGACAGTCTCAACAGCACAGCACCACGCCCCAAACAAAAGCCCTGCAGATATGGAACTATTCTTAACCAGACATCTTCCAACAAGCCCCGTCACTGACGTATCAAACCCAGAGACAGGTTTCCTGGTTAGATCACTCCAGCTCAAAGCCTGTGACTCATACACCAGTGTTAGGTAATGCAGAAGCAAAAGCAAAAGTGCCTTCTGCAGGGCTGGAGAAGGATTGAAAGCTGAAAATCTTTATAAATATTACAGTATCACAAAAACATATGCAGATTTTGATTATATAGTGCCTTATGACAATCGCTGAATACAGGTCATGGTTCACTTATGCCTTGTATTATGTCTGTAAGACAAATAAACCATTTATCCCAAATAATAATGCATAATGACGATTATCTGGGGGAAGAATTGCCATTCACCATATTCCATGGTTGCTGATTTCACCCATGGAGTTTGATTGGTTTAGATAGAGCAATATTTGACGAATATATAATGGCAGTGTCCTGTCAGAAAAGACTCTGACAGAAAATTAAAGCAGTGGAAATATTCTAAATATAGCGTACACTTAAATTAATACTGATTTGGTTTAGGTGGACCTTTTTTGTTGGCTAAAATTCCTTTTATTGCTGACCCTGTCAACACAACAGTATGTCTGTTAGCTTCCATTCTGGTGCTCCTCTCTGCTTCTTGAAATTAAAGTTGTGTCAATGGCCTCATACAGTAGGTAATACAATGCCTATGGCTAAGTACCTCATACAACCCTACATCAAATAACCTGAACTATCCCTTCAAGGTGATTCTCTAAAAGACCATCTTGTGATTCCAACAGTGGATCTCATATTTCACAAATCAAGCCCGCTGGAAGAGAGGCTGACTCATGGATCTCACCACCTCCCTGTTTGCCGCCTCCCTCATTACGATCTGCATCGAGGCTGACAGCAGATCAGCACCGATCAGGCTCTGATTTATACAAAAAAAAAAAAAAAAAGTTCAGCTTTGTCTGATGCAACCAGTATCACTTCAGAAGTGCTTATCCAGAGCACCATTAAATCAAGTGCATCCACAGAGTAATTGATTCAAGCTCTGTTCTTGTTTTTCACTCCGTCATGTGTGGCTGGCGGGGTGAATCTGCTGTGTCGGAAGAGAACAACATGGAAAAAAGGGAGAGCGGAGACAAGAGGGAGAGAAGGCCAGAACACTGATTGCTTTACTGAAAGAGAAACTGAAAAAAACATATATTAGGAGCAGGCTGAGGCAGTGGAGAAGTTGTGCAAAACACTGACAAAGTCAGGAAAGTCACTTCAGAGCTATAGTGAATCTCTTTTGAATTTTATTAGAAACAGCTTCAAAATATTGAACCCATTTTCTATTTTGTCTTCTTACGTGCCTCACAGGATACCTAATTTTGTTTTATAACACACACTGACTGGTTAGGGTCATAACTACATCCACATGCTTACATGCTCGACAATACAAGCAAACAATATACCTGGGTGTAAATTAAACATGATTGGTCCATGCTACAGAACATTGCAGGACATATGGACTCTATTAGAGGGAAGCAAGCAGTTTTCTGCTTCTAAGCAGTCAGTCTATAAAAGCTTCTTCTGTCTTTCAGTCTATTCTGCTACTCTAATGTTTTCCGGGGATGTTCTTAAAGCTCCTGAAAGGTGGTTTCAACTCTTAAGTAGCATTAAATATTCATAACTAAACACTATTAAATGCTAAATATGAGATGTGGGACCAAGTCATCATTTTGAAAGCCAAAAGTCCAAAGTCTTTGCACTCAAGTCCTGAGTCAAGTCCTAAATCAAGACAGGAAAGTCCCAAGTCCTAAACTTAGAGTCCTAAATGACTCATAATATAACAGTGAGTTTCCAGCCTCTTCCACAAAGTTACTTCGCTGTTAAGAGTACACTCAAGTCCCAAGTCAAGGACCAAGTCCTAAACTCTGGGTCCTAAAGTCCTAAATATGTCATAATCTAAAAGTGATTTTCCAGTCTCATTGATTTACAAAGTCACTTAGTTGTTCAGCTAAGGTTATTACTTCAGGCATTAGCTCGCTAACTACGTTAATATTAGCCTTGACTTACTGTTCTTCGTGCCACTTTAAATGTTAAACTTAGTTGGAAGTTATTGCATCTCCATTTGTAATTTTCAACTTGCACATTTTGCAGACTGTAATTCATTTTTCGGGGGAAATAATGAATTACACTCGCGGGGAAACAATTAAAGTCGAAAAATGACTATATGGGTGACAAATGGTAGTATAAGCATACAACTGCCATTACATTTTGATTCCAGTGTTGCTAAATCCTGATTGAAGACACAGCAATTCATATTTTCAAGTGATTATATACTGATGAAAACATCAGTGCCAACAAACCTGTGCCATATTCTGCCAATAGATTCCTGCAAATCTTACACACTGGACCTTTAAGTCACTTGCACATACATGCATCTGAAACTGTTTTAATCCATCTACTACTGGAGTTTATGCTGCACAGTGCAGACATACTGTACTGAGGAGTGGCTGACTGAGTGCAACAGCATTTGCCAGTGTGTATGTGTATGTGTGTGTGTGCATGTGCAGCCTTTTTGCGTGCGTATTAAATCTGTTTTGTGTAAGATTCCCTTTTAAAGTCAGGAGACTTCCAGGAAGAGTTCTGTTTATTGGCAAGCAAAGTCCTCTCCTCTCCTCTCCTCTCCTCTCCTCTCCTCTCCTCTCCTCTCCTCTCCTCTCCTCTTTCCCCTCCAGGGTTAGCAGTGTGAATATTAGATAGGGACAGATTGTATTAGATAACACAGACCTACATAAAGCCATGCACAGATTCACACACACAGGGAGCTTCATGACTTACTAACACACAGATGGTCTTAAGTGTGCACTTGAAGAACACTTCATGACTGCTAAATTAAATGGTACCTGTATAACAATACATTTTACTAAACAAGTTATTTAATTTGGTGTATATACTGTATGTATATACTTTCATGTTTTAATGTGTTTTAACAGATGATACTAACACTTAAATATATTTTAGATGAGGAACAGTGTTATAAGAAACTACTGAAAAGTCATTTCTGTAAGATATTATGGTTTAATATGAGACTAAATGACTTGTAGATGCTTTGTAATATAACACTCAGTGAACACTGCTTTCTCATCCTTTTTTTTCATACCAATGCCTCATATTTCTCATATTTCTGTTTCATATCTTGTAAGACATGCGCATACAGTATCCTACTGATACACATGGGAAGGAGGAGCCCACACAGCACACTGGGGGGCCTAACCAAATCTCTCCTAACTTTACTTTGTAAAGCTGGAGCCTCAGGCGAACACTTAGATTAGAAGATTTTTTTTTTGCATGTTAGGGAAGGTTTAAAAACTGTAGATGTGCGCTGAGGGATTTGTGTGAAAGAAATGAGCGCAGAGCGACGCAGAATGGAGCATAATAGGGATATGAATGTGTATACATAATGCATGTATAGGATGGTGTCTGTACGTGCTGTATCTGGGTTCTGAACATCTAATCTAATTCACTAAATGAGACATGGAAGGACACACACACGCGCGTGCAGGCACAGTTGGCTTTTCATATTAGGAGTTACACTATGATAAAGGTAATGTAGGCCTCAATGGATTACCGTGTTGCCTGAGAACAAGATGTGGATCAGAAATCCTCTGTAGAAACAATGTGCAGGAGTTGCTGTGGTGCAGCATTCAAATACACAGACATAGACAGCCTGCATAAACAGCCCTGCACTTCACAGGCAGTGGGGCACATGCAGCCTCTCTGTGGGCTGGACATCTGTCCATCAAAACAAGTCTACAGGGACAGGTGAGGATAACAAAAACAGCAGGTTTAGATGGGCATACACTGAACGATTTTATAAATGTTTAATTCCAACTCCTACTGTAGGAGCTAATCATCTGTGATGTAAATCTAAATCTCACAATTTATGTGCTCACACTTTATGGTCCGATTGTCAAGCCACAACCTGAGTACTCATGCTGTACCTGTAAAAAATAAATTAAAATGGCCTGACATTGGCACTGGTCAGTTAAGGAAACATGCTGTCTTTATCATCAGTGCCATCCTGTCGAAACTTCCAAAAGAAAAAAAGAGGCACAGGTGTTAGAGGCTGACATTTTTTCAGGAATCCTGATTCTGATGGTATTCCTGCAGAATCAATCAATTTTGCAACGCATCACGGGACAGGGCATAATATATCATAATATGTTATAATATATCATAATAAAAATATTCTTTTACATATAAATATGCAATTCTAATATGAAAAAGCACTATTTTCTTATCTAGAACATAATTCTAGTCTGTTGTCTTTTTCATTCTTTTTTATTCTCTGCTGTCTGCTCTGGTGGCTGCAGCCACCTGACCAGTGCATGATGTGTGTGGACTGTGGACTGACAGAAATGGGATGGACGGGAGTCATTCATCTGGCACTGGCATGTGACAGGACAATATAATTATGTACATATGCAATTACATAATTATGTATATTTTATGGTGTTTGCACTGCAAACATAAAAAAGGTGCAAAAACACATAATTTCAACAGTTTTGAGCAAGCTATTAATCTTTTGTTGAGATAATTTACTTTTATTCTTTAGATAAACTTAAATCTTTGATTTTTATAACCCCCCCAAAAAATTGCATTTCAAAAGTGACAGTGAATAGTGATTAATATTTTATTATTTTCAGTTAAAACCATTTAATTTCCAGCCACCCAAATAATGACAAATGCTCACCGTGACCAAATTTTTGAAATACATTTTTTTTTTTGAGTTTCTAAAACGTAAAGATTCAAGTTTACCTAAAGAAGAAATAGGTCACAAAAACTTTTTTTAGTTTATTTCAAAATTAAGAGTTTGAGTTGGGCTTGAAACTCAAAAATATATTGCAGCAGCAAGTTGCCTTGAAATTTTGAGCTTTCTCAACTTCTTATTTACAGTGTGCCGTCTTCCTGTTAACAACCAGTCCATCTCAAAAATAGCTTAAAATGCATTTGTGTCAAGTTATGACTTTGTTGCCAGATCATCTAACACGAATATAGTTTGATGAAACACTTCAGCATGCCTGCAGTATATCTTCCATACAGTCTCTGTCTGAGACATGTGCTGTGGGAGTCGGCTGCCAGGATGTAAACAAAAATCCATGTGAGGAAAAGAGCTGTGTGGAGTGTGTAAGCATGTGAGTGTGTGTGTGTGGATGTGTGTGAGTGAGGGAAGAGAAAGAGAAAAAAACTTCAAAGCTGCTCTACAGCTGAGAAGGGGGGTTAAAAGGGGTTGAGATTTTCCTCTGCTTCTTAGGAATGCAGAGCAAGAGCAATAACACGTTCCCTATGTGGAGCACAGAGAGCAACATAGGACGGACTGCATGTTAACACACACACACACACACACACACACACACAGGAACGGATGGTCTGGTGTGTGTTGGTCTGTTCTCTCTGCACATATCAAGCAGCCATCTGGTGAAGTGGACGATCCAGGACATGACTGAGTCAGACTGCTGTCCAGCCCTGCAGCCATTTATTTTCATTCTCCTCACAACCGCTTATCGTCTCCCCCATCCTCCCCTCTCCTCCTCCCGTCTTATAACCCCACACTTCTCCACTGTTGCCCTCCCTGTACCATCCTTTGAAAACAGGGAGACGAGGGGTGATGCCGAGGGAGGCAGCGGGGGTTAAAAGAGAATGGTAAATGAACGCTCACCTCTCCTGACATATTGACTTCACAGAGAGTGAAGTGGTGTTACAGGGTGAGAGATGAAGGCAGAGAGGCTCCACTAATAACACCATAGTGTTCCTATTACATCAAATCATTTCCGCACTGGCTGCGTGTCGCCTTGGCATCACCACAATATTCCTCTGTGATCTGAGGCGAGAGCAGACACTGCCTGTGGGAGGACGGTCTATATACTTTCTATTGATCTCCTTGTTAAGGCTTGTTGAAGCCTGAGGTGCCTGGAGCCTCATCCATTAAAACATAACTTAAAAAAAGACAGAGCGCTCTGGCTTTATTCTAGATTTCATCATGCTCGTAGAGTAATTTCAGAGTGTAGTCAAAGCTGTGAAAGTGATATCAGTGTGGATCATGTTGGGCGTAATGATGTAAAGTAGTTTTAGCTTTGAAATATAATAGGAAATCAATGTTACTGGATGTTTTCGGTTTCCGATCCCAAAAAGACACGGATGTGGTCGGGAGAAGAATTTTCTTGACGTTGTGTGATCACATGAGCTTGTGAACTAGGGTGACCAGATGTCCCCGGTTGACACCTCAATCACTTTGTACTTGTTTTGGCCAACGGAGGAAATGTCTTCTGCTACCTTTTTTTACACTGTTACTTCCAGTGAGCATTTACCTTGAGCCAACACAAGATGGTAAAGCTGACCCCACACTACAGGAGTTTTAAAGTCCTAAGAGATTTTAAAATCTGATTCCACCACACACATCAGGAGAAACTTCACAGATTTCTTCTCTCTAATCTCAAACACACTCACACTACAAGATATAACAAAATAATGTGATTTCATGAAGAACGTGATATTGCATGATTTCACGTGGAAGCAGCTGTAAACAATGGAGATGGACATAGCAGACCAACTCGCTGTAGCTTTGCAGTGAGAAATAAGAAAAGCAGAAGTAAACAAGTCTGGATGAGAAAATGTTTGGGGAGACACGGTCAACACAGCTTGAACTAGAGGTGAGATTTTAATAGTTTAAATATCTGTCAACAGTAGCATGCATGCTAACTTTAGCAACAAGGGCTATAGTTCACTGTTGCTTGACAACAGCTCTCTTTTACTTCTGTACTGACGTAATCATCCATATTTTAAACTGTAAATACCAAACATGTTTAAAAATGATCAAGGCGGCCCCAGTGATTCTAAGAGCAGGGGGTGAAGATTGGATCTGCAAACTAGGGCTGCAACTAACAATTATTTACATTATTGGTTAATCACTTGATTATTTTCTCGATCAAAATTCCTCACTACACTTCAAATCAGTGTTTCATAGTTTACCATAAGTTTAAAACTAGAACCAAACTTTATTAGTCAGCCTGCACCAGAGTTTATTACAGTACAACAGTTATCATGGTCAAAGTACATGAAACCAGAATTGTCTTCCTTTTTTTATTTGCTACTATTGGATGTATTAATGATATACTGACCACCAAACTTGTCCCCAGTTTTCATTTTAGAAATCTGGTCACCTTATTGTAAATCTGCTGCCAATAAGCTGGTGTTCTAGTTTCATGACTTCTCTGTGTCTCCTTCAGTATCTCTGCTCTCTTTCTCTCTTGGTTTTATTAAGTTTATTTATTTAGTTGATTTGGAGTGTCACTTGTAATCTTCCCATTGCCAAAAGAGAAGCAGACTGCTGACTTATTATCTCAGTGAAACTAAGTAAATTACATTAACCTCAGAACAACCGCAATCTAGAGAGAGCAGTGTAAGCATTTACTCCCAATGCTTCAATCTTTACTGTGCCTTTTCCTCAGAATGGGACATTAAACGAATACTTAAACAATATGGGGAAGATGTGTATTTGCTTTCTAGCCAAGAATTAGATGAGAACATTGATACCACTCTTATATCTATCTATCAAATATACACTACTGATGGCTCTATCAAAAACTGTCCAAAATCAGCTTAAATATATAATATATACCATTTCTGCATTAAAATGTCTAAAAATGATTGACATATGTTATATAACATAGGAAATTAACAGTCAAGATAGAAAAATACAATTTAACTATATTCAATGAGCAAAATAAAAGCAGACACAAGTAGCACTTGAGTGCCATAATGTCATGTATCATTGTAGAACATCTGCTTAATCCCAATGGTTGCTCTCTGTTCAAGGCATGAGGTAATAGATTGTGCTGCAATAATTTCACACTCTGGAGTTTGTCCAAGTAGGATAAGTAGGGGAGTTTTTGAATGGCAGTGCTTCTGTTCAGCATTCAAATTCATTGCACATTTTGGTTATGCTTGGAAAACTTTTAACCAGGGCCTGCAGTCTTTCTGTCTCCGTCTGCACTGTGCTTTCCCATCCATTCTCTCTAATAGTCACGAGTGCCTAACATAATACCTGACTGACTGGCTATAGCTAGCTGCACAGACCGGGAGGCCCTGGCTTGAGTGGCTGACTGATTTACAGGCGTTCTGGGTGGCTGGCTCGCCGCAGACAAACCCTGAATCCCAACTGGGCTTTCTGGGCTTACTGGGTGGACCGGCTACTCATCTTCCTACAGTGCAGACAGACAAAGGCAGGTCTGTTCCTCTGGGAGCCAGCAGGCAGCGACTGCCACTTCCCCTGACCGGGAGAGGCAGACGGAGGGAAGGGGGGAAAGTGAGCTAGATGAAGAAATTGATGTTTTGAGAGGAAACGGAGAGGACTGAGAAAGATAAAGAGCAGAACAGAAAAGACTCGGGGAGCTTTTTAACAGCTAAGAGCTGAGAGGAAATTGGAAAAAAACAAGGAGGATTAAAAAAAATAAAGGAGGAACAGAGCGTAGTGTGAGAAGAGGTCTGCAGGTCAGCCACTGTCTAATAGCTGTACATACTGCTCTACAAGGCTGCACCTCCAGAAGAGCTGGAATTAAGAAAAAAGGGTTTAAAGTTTTCAAGCTGACTGGGTAAACTGTAACAGATGGATAGGATGTAATTCCTTCATGTAATGTCTTTTTGTATTTGCATTTTACCCCAGAACATAATGGACATAAACCTTTCAAACCTTCAGGTAATATGACCAAAGTATCAGTACAAAGTCAACACACAAAACCACCTGTAAAACCACACACTTTTTTACTAATATAAAGTGTTAATTATAGTGAGCTTCAGAGGTTCTGGTTTAATTTGAAGTCCATAACCAGGAAACGTTAGCTTAGCAGAGCACAAAGACTATAAGGGCAGGGCAAGGGAAACAGCTAGCCTGGCTATAGCCACAACTTAAGATGGATCAATGTATCAATGCAAACTATCAACAAACAAAACTTATTTCAGTTTTCCATTCTATTTTTAAAATAATAAATCAAATAAAAAAATCCTTAGTATGTTTAAATAAGTTATTTAAAAGTACTTTGACCACACCAAATTGTGAGTTCCACAAAGAGTCAAAAACTGATCTGGCAATGGCTGCTATTCTGCAAAGCTAACATTAGGCTAGTAAACTCTTTAGCAAGACAAATATAGTTGTCCTCCATGACTGGATTTAGCTTTTGCCTTATTAACGTGGGATAACAAACAAATTTACCAAGATGTTAGTTCACTGAAACATATTTTTTCAATTTATTTAATGGTTTGGGGGCTTCAGCCAAGGCTAGTCGTGGCTATCTCTAGCTAGCTTTAGCAGGATTTACTTCTCTTGCTTTAATTGTTGTTTGTCTTTGACTTTGACTAAATATACATTTCCTGCATTTTGGCTTTGTGGGTCAGTATAGTCTACTATGGCTCTGGTGTGATGACCTACCATCAATCAAAATGTTGCTTTCTATTGCCCTTTTCACAAAGTATTTGCCTCACAGCCTCAGCCATGACAGGAACAATCCACTCTAAATGCTAACACTATCAACAATCTCCACACTTGTTTCTTTTTTCACAGAGGCGGTGGCATTTTACTGCAGGCTCGCCTGCGAAACAAGACACCTCTCCCTCCTCCTCTGTCTCCCCTCCTTTCATCTCTCCCTCTGCTCTGTCCATCTCTCCAGCACCTACAATGGCTCTTCACCTCTTTCCTCTTGGCCTTCAGTCTCATCCATCTGCCCCTGCAAATAGCTGCTGTCATGTGAAAACCAGTTTGGATGATTTGGATTCTCCTGGATTCATATTTCAGATCACTCCCTTGTTAAAATGCTGTTATTTGTTTTGTTTTTTTTAATGTATGACATTTCATTCAAAATAACAATTTTTGTAGGAATTTGTACTAGCTTATCCCACATGATTTAAAGCAAATAAACAGTCTTTCACAAATTGAACAGCTTGAGATGATCATGTGGGATTGTGAGGACTGCGAGACCCACACAGGAGGAAATTTTGTGTTGTAAACACACCTAATAGGTCTATCTCTGCTCAAAATACACCATATGCTTGGTGTTAAAGGCCAGAGACACACTTGCTTTTAATTGTGCGTTGTCATACACATCCATCCACATCATGGCTGCCTCATGCATCCTGTGTCCATTTGGAGTGATGGCTGTGCACACCGTCAGAAATTCTCACTAAATGCACATAATCATGTGGTTAATAAAAAGATGAGACCATTGGAAATATCAGCTGTCACTATATTATAAAATTATAAAGATAATTTAGCTAACACTTGTTCTAACTAGAGGAAATTATATATTAGGCTATATAGTTATGTGTAATGCATGTTTTGTAATGATATTTTTTTGTGACCAATATACTGTATATTACTAAACATTTGTCAAATGCTTGTTTACAAATATTCTCAGAAACTTCTCAATGAAACAGAAGCTAGCTTAGCTTAGCACAAGGAAGCAGGGGGAGCGGCTTGCCTGGCTGTCAACAACTTGTTGGTTTTTGTTTTTTAAATAAACCAGATATGAGCTTTAGCTTTGGAGGTTCTGGCAGGCAGATTGTTTTTTTTAATTCTGGACAGAGCCAGGCTAGCTGTTTCCTGTTAACACCTGCTAACCAGCTGCTGGCTGCAGCTTCATATTTAGTGGACAGACATGAGAGCGGTATCAGTCTTCTCATCTGACTCCCAGCAAGAAAGTGAATAATAGTGCATTCACATGTTTGTCAGATGGTCTCATTTCCCGAGATGGGAAGCTGTTATTCTAACTTCGGTGTGTTCATGAGCTTTTAAGTTGTAATGTGGAAATAACATGGATGCTATAAGGAATCCATTTGAAGGCTACCTGACTTGTTATCACAGTTGGTGCTAATAAATAACATTTCTAATTAATCTAAATAACTCTATGTAGACAGGAACTAATGGTTACAATCTGATACAAATTACATGAGGCAAAAATTAATATGCAGTACGTAATCAATGAACAACAACTCAGCAACTTGTGTAACAGAATTTTCTATAACTTTGTTGTTGTTCCGACTTGAGGGGGCTTCATGTGAATTTTCCATGTCAGGAACTCGTTTTTCCAATTATTATAACACCACATGAATGCAGGATCAGTACTGTTCCCAAAGTGTACAATCCAACCATTGCTTCAAGGGAGAGAGGCCTGTGGGCTGTAGTGTGAAAGGTTTCTCTGAAAGGTGACATTTGGGTGATATGTTTTCACTCAGCAGTGATAATCTTCTTCTTCTCTTTCACAACCTGCTCATCTATTGTGTCCCAACTTACAATTCAGCCTGTAGTTTTAGTTTTACGCCTCCTCTGATTTCTCGTAGTCCTCCTTCTCAGATTCAATGAATACATCATATCAAAGTGAGGGTGTTACTGAAAATATTGGCATATTCTTTCTGGGTTGTGGCATATTCTCTGTGATGTGGTTTTCCAATGAATGCAAGCCTCTAATGTTCCTTCAGGGATTTATAATTGGCTTCTTTTAAATCTCATTTGGATAATCAGTTTTGGCTAATGGCTAATCCATATGTTATGGCAGGATATTCATTATGTTTTGGACAGATATTCATGTTAATCCTTCTGTGGTTAATAGTTTTGGTGCGCCTTATTATACTCTTCCTTTCCTTCGTCCTGATATTTTTATCCTTCTTATGTGTATTATGAGGATTACTACGCCTTCATGAGGGATCATTTCCATCTCATTCCTCTCTTCTTCATGAGCATGATGCCAACAGCTGGGATAGTGGGCCACATCTGGCACGCAGCTGGCCACCATAGAAAGACAGGCAGAGGGATGGGACTGAGAGGAGAGGAGGAGAAAAGGGGAGTAGTGAAGGGCGATGGTGTGATAAGAAAATCTATATGAGGTGTATTAAAGGTTGAGTGCTGCAGAACTGAAGCGGGGGGACAGGAGGAGGAGTTGAAAAAAGGAGGAGTAAAAGAACAGATATAAATGACGGTTGGTGACACCTGCTATTCTGATAAAAAAGGTGAACACAAAAAGAGCAGCACAGAAGAAGAAGAAGGAGAAAGAGGCAGTAACCAGAGCAATAGACTGATGGAGGCAGAGAGGAGTACAGTCATGTGGAGTCAGATGCTCCTAATCAGCTGCGTTGCTGTCAGAGCTCCTTGCCATAGCAACCATGAGTCATAGCGCCGGTAAACAGAGAGAAATGTTTTATAAACCAAAAGCCTCGCTGGCACATTTACGCATTTACAAGCATACTGTAGCAGGAGGTGAGCCACAAACTGGTCGGCACAGAGAGGAACACGTGCTGCTTACAAGAGGTGTTTTCATTGTTTACAGGTTACTGAGATTACAGTAAACATTACAGGAAGAACCAAAAAAACAAAGGATTCCTTGTCCTATCTTCCCTGGCATCTGTAATGACTTTTAGCAGAGGAGTCAAGTCTCTAAAAGTTTCTAATATCAGCTGTCACCAAAGCCAAAGAAAAGAAACTGCTAGTACTCTACAAAAATTTCTTGGGACAAAGAGAAAACAATGACTGATGTCGAGTAATAGAATGTGATTTGGTCAGTGTGCTCCCCTGATATGATTTTGTCACTTCCACGTGTTCTCAATTTCTTTGCTTCATCTTTGCTCTCCATCAAAACGACACTGCATGATCACATTAGGGCCACGAGCTGAAACACCTGATTGATGGTTCTGAGGAAATGAAAGACCCTGATTTACTACAGTGACCAAAGACCAGCTAAGAAGTGCTGGGAGGAGATAGAAAGTGGATTCCAGCTGATCTAAAAATCACTACAAAGTTGTACACTGTTGTAATTACACATGGAGAGCACCATGTTCCTTTTTAATCCTTTTTATTGACCAGTATTTAATCATTTGATCCTTTCACCAAGAATTATAGTTCTTGAACAACAACTGAACAAAGTAGTTTCTACCAAATGTAACAATATAGACAGTGAACTTTGGTATTTAATCTCAACGTAACTGTTTGCTCAAGGTATCAATTTATAGAATTTAGTGGTATCTAGCTGTGAGCATGCAGATTGCAAACCCCTGTTCTCACTCTTCTCGGAGAACCTGCGCAGTGGAAAAACTTGCGCAAAATGTTCATTATGTTATTTAGTCCCATAGACACTCAACAACTGAGCCAATATAGCCTAATATTATTGTAAGAAAACCTCAGACGACATGAAATACAAAGAAAAGGTCTGTCCAAAGGCTTCATTCATCTCAAATTACTAGGGCTGCCCTGAGCTAAAGATTTTCCTACTCAACTAATATTTGTTTGTTCAAGCCATTGATCGACAAGTCATGGAACATTTATGACATTAATATAATTATTTAAATATTTTTGGGGCGTGAAGTGAGCCACCTGTTAAATGCTAACAGCAAAAAGGGTAATGACTCTGAATGTGTCAGAACAACCAGCAAGGAGATACTATATTGTTAATTTATTTCAACACAGTATAACCTCATCTTTTAAAATGGGAATAAATAACTTCCAACTTCACAAAAACAAATAACTGCAGACTTATCAATACGATGGGTGATTGGACTTAATAGTTAACTTGCTACTTTACAAACTTGTTCCTCAACTGCTTCACACCTCCTGTCCCCACCTGAACCCACCATGTCGTCACCGTCCCCAGAATCAGAGTACGGTCAGAGGCACTGTTACGTCTGATCACGTGAAGTGCTGTATTGGTGGCCATCACACTGTGTCCCACTCCAAAAGAACTACTAACTGTCTAACGGCAGCTACACAAATAGCTGCAGTGTGCTGGTGACAACAGCGTTACAAGAGAAAAGGTCCATGTTGCAACAACCACCTGCGTCTCACAGCAAGGCGTTGCTCCCTACTGGAGTTTGCAGTATAATGTTTTTTTCTTCGTTCCTGACCACATTACTATCGTGTTAATAATTACATTAAAGCGTACACTCGTGTGTAATATTCCTAAAATAAATGACCTTGATACCTTGACTTCACAGGCATTTAGTTAAAATATTGTGTAAAATAACAGCAGAACCACCATCACCTCCCCTGTGTCCTTCCTTTGCCCTTAATAGACTTTTCAAACAGATTTCATCTGCAGTCATGACCTTCATTTTGTCAGGCCTTGGCACATTTTGTCATATGCACTCTAGTGCTCAAGATGTTGCACATTTACTTGCGCCGTTTGCTTGCACACATGCACAAGATACAGAGTACATGTGCACCATAACAGTGCAGACATGTACCCGTTTTCTCCGGTGACTCATTCTTTTTTCAGCTGGAGGTAACTTGTGGCTGCCCTCTCACATAAACTGAAACTTGCCCCCTCTGTCTCTCTCCTTCTGACTCAAACACACACACACACACACACACACACACACACGCATACTGAGCTTGATTCCTATATGTGTTTCCTATATGTGTCCTCTATCAGGAGACGACTACTCTCAGCTGTCCTCCATCCTTCACTCTTGTCTCTGGATCTCTGACTGATTCAGACAGGCCTGTGGAGCCATACAACACACATCACGCAGATGCATGCCGTCAACCGAAAAACCGCTTTAAGTGTTGTCACCCTGCTCCTCTACCCCCCCACCTCACTCCCCTGCCACCTCTCTTTCCCCCTCTCCACTCCTCACATAGCACAGTGAATAGGCCCCTCTGTGCTCTGGAACATTTAACTTGGATTCTGTCTGTCGCTAACAATCTCACTCCCTCGGCGTCACTCTGAAATAGTGCAGTGAAGAAGCCAGTGTCGTATTAAATAGTGTTTTTTTTCCACGCTGTGAGACTAAAGCTCAGCTGCACACACACCCACTGTACAGGCTTTGAATTATACCAGAAGAGTGCAGTGGAAAGTTATTGTACGTGGGCTGGAGGTACTGTAAATAACACAAGATTAGAAACTAACAATGGCAGCGTTCCTCAGATTCATTACAGTGCAGACAGGCCATCTGGGCTCATTTACCTCCACAAATACATCAAATGGAGAGTCCTGATTATGCAATCATGATTTCTTTTAATCTACAGAAAGTTGAGAGCATCTGTAATTTTTCACAAGTATCTCCTGCCATACCTTCACACAGCTGAATGTAATCTAACTTAATCAAGATCAGCTATAATCGTCTATCAGACGGAATGGAGCTCAGCTCGAGGACATTAATACTGGTTGTGAAGGGAGGGGCAAGATTTGTTCATTCATTTCAACACCTCAGTTTTCCAAGATGTTTGGAGGATTCGTACTGTCAACATTCTTGATTATCACACTTCTTTAAAGGAACAGCTCACCACCTCTACAGCTCACAGACAAAAGCCAAAGGTAAAGAACAACAAGTGGTCTTGATGTGGCCAATGTGTCAGTTTGGGTTTAACATTTTTAGACTATTTGTTGCTTATAGATTCTACTGCTAAATTTAATGCGACTAGCAGACACATCGACACGAGGACAACAGCATGGAGTTACACGTGAGTCAACAAACAGCATGGAGTTACACGTGAGTCAACAGAAAAAGCAATTAAAGTGAGTGTAGATAAAAAGCGACAAGCGACAGCTTGTCAGGTCAGTTTTTTGGTCTTTTAAGTCAGACAGCTATCAGACCGAGGGGCTCAGGAACCCAGAGGGAGATCGCAGTAGAAATACTGCCCCTTCACATCGAAAGGGGCCAGCTGTGGTGGAGGAGCTGGGGACAGGGACGTCATGTTAGGCCAGCTGCCACCATGACCTGACCCCGGATGAGCGGAAGAAAATGGACGGCTATATGGACAACTATCAGAACACTCTGGGGTGCAGGAATACCTTCCTGACCCGTAGTACAGGACACTTATTTATCACCTTAGCTGCTTACAACCTTTGGAGTTCACAACATGTCGTGATCTACATGATAGATAATTATTGATATTGACTGATACGAAACTTTTCAGCAATATCACCCAGGCCTAGTGTGAATACAGCTTTAGATGGAGCCAGACTAGCGTTTTTACCCCTGCCACCAGTCTTTAGGGTAAGCTAAGCTATTTAGCCTACAGCCGATCTAGGCAAATCTACCTCAGTCCCTGTTTCCCTTTTCAGATTTTACCAGTGGAGAAATAATTGGAAGAGATTATTAATTATTTGGAAATTCTGACATTCTGCTATGAATCTCACACTGGGACTGTGTTTAGAGTCATCTGTGGGCAGTCAACACTTTTTGCAGAAATTGTGCAAAGCCAGCACATCAGTGTGTTCACACTGCAGAAGGAGGTATGGAGTTAAAAGCATTCTGTTTTGGACATTCATGGTGCTAGGTGTAATTGGGGACAAAACCATGTGAAAACAATCGACAAGCAACGAGCAGGCAGTTGATAAAAGCTTGGAAAAGGGTATAGATCAGACCAGACCCTGAGGCAGGGATGTGGTGTTTCAGAGGCTTGTTTTTTTTTTAGGATTTTAGTTTGACACACACGTCCCTCATCAAGCTGTTGCATCTGAGCTTCAACAGCAAAACAGGCTGAAATAGGTCATCACCAAAAAATAAATAAACCACCAATGAGACAAAAAATGCAACCCTCACAGCTCAGAGTGACAGTTATTAGTTGTGATGAGCACACCACTCGGAGTTGTGGCTGCCGAGATAGACCCATTTCCACTTTCCTTGTTATCTGCAGAAAAACACCACTGAAGCAAAGAAATAAACTGCTGATCGCCAGGGAAACACGTACACACACACGCATTTACACACACACACACACGCATGGCCAAACACACAGAGAGAAACACAAATCGCTGCCGTCACACATGAGCGTCCACTAGACAGGCATTCAAATCCATTGCTCCGATCATTTATCAATCCAGATCAACATAATGCATGGCAATAAGAGCACATCAAATGCACACAAACAGACACACACAGACCAAACATTAGGCCTATGTCTGTGCACTGTGAGCTTGCCATTAGTGTGTGCAGTAATGGAACTATATGGGAGAAAGGAGTGGTTGCATTTAACTAGCCTGCAGAAATCAGATAACTCCACTCAGCACATACTGAAGGCACTTAGGCATCAGACAGCAGAGTTGGAAGTGTGTGAGAGAGAGAAAGTGAGAGGGAGGATGACGTGGATGTAAACGTTAGAGGACAAGTACTGTGGCTGCCTGATTCTGTATCGCAGGTTCTGCACAGATTGATCACATCCACAAACCAAAGAAAGCGACCGGAGGAACAAATGGTTTCCCTGATGTGTCCCTGTCAAATAATTCCCACTTTTTGCTCTTCCTTCTGTTCGGTCCGTGTCCCTCTTCTTCTTTTACATCGTCACTCTCTCTTCTGCAGCCTCAATCTTTCTCTCTGCCTCTCCTAATTTCTGTTTCTTTCGCTCTTCTCCTCAGCACCCTGCGCAGTCTCTAAAGCACTTCCTCCTCTTTCCACCACTCCTCTCTTTCCATCCGTCCTCTCTTCATCTTTTAAGTACTTAAATCTCATTATCCTTTTCTATTTCTTTAATTAATCCCACCACCAGAAATAGAATTCTGTAGTCACTGTAAGGGTTTTGGTTGCAGGGTTTGGTGTCATCCATTACAAATGAACAGTACCAGTGGACCACTGTGACTCCTCTAAAAGTCCAGAAAAGTTCAACAGTTCAAGTTTTCAAGAAACAGCTGGTTACAACCCAGAAATCCAGTCATGAATCAACAAAGGACTTCCTCTGAACTAGTCTCTGACCTGTAGTATAATAAAGTGTCCAGAGGTTGGTGTGACTGGCTCTGAGGAAGTACGGCGTGGCTGCCTGCAGTAGCAGGGCCGGGGCTGGAAGTGGAGCCGCTTGTTTAGCAGACCCACCCTGACCAGCACAAAGGGGGGCAACGCCCTCCTCCGCCACCAGCCAGCCCAGACAGCACCCTGATTGGCCAGCTGGATGACCTTTGATCCCCGTTGTATTGTGGTCTCAGCTGCGCCAACCCTCCCCCTTGTGTGTGTGTGTGTGTGTGTGTGTGTGTGTGTGTGTGTGTGTGTGTGTGTGTGTGTACAACAAAAGACAGCCAAGTCCTAATGCAGCAATCAGAGCAGTGGAAAAGGGGAAATGGTCTAAAGGGAAATGGAGAGTGTGTATGTGTGTATGCATTTATGTGTGTCTAATGCTGTGTGGATGGGGGTGGTGTAATTATGCTCTACTTGTGATGACTGAGTTGCAACAGTGATTAGCTACGTCAGAGTCCATTTCTATCCAGCAGGCCTTTGGTTTGGACTTTGGAAATTTCTCTATCGTTCTCGTATCCCCAACTCGAGAACATATCTAGCCTTCCTCAAACCCCAGTTCTGGACCTAGCTTAGCCTACCTCTAGTCACAGGAAAAAAAATTAAAGATTAATCCAAAAGAGACCAATGTTTCAACACATACTGTGTCTTCATCAGAGTCTAAAAAAACTGGAGACTAATATCATCTGATTCCACACATGCTAAAACTATAGGGAGGGGCCAAATATCAACACCAAGTTCATCAGTACAATAAGTACAACAACATATAACAAATTCCAATAAACTACTCAGCCTACTTTCTTAGCCTACCTCTAGATCAATCCTAACCTTCCTGTAGCCCCATCTCAAGGCCAAATCTTGCTCTCCCAGCTCGAAACTAAACATTGCCTTCCTCTAGCCCCAGCTCCCCACCAAATCTAGCCCCTCTCCAGCCCTAGTTGTAGACTCAGCCACAGCCTAAAGCTAGACCAGATTTAGCCATCCTCCGACCCCAGCTTTTAGCCCAAACCTAACCAGCCACTAGTCCCTGCAGTCACAGCTATAGACCAAGTTTAGTCACCCTCCACCCCCAAGCTCCAGAATAAACCTAACCCTTAGAGTATTTAGCCTAAACTTTAGACCACATCTAGCCCCCTTTAGTCCCAGCACTAAACCAAACCTAGCCATCCTCTAGGCCCAGCTCCAGACTAAACCTAGTCTTCCATGAGACACAGGTATGGAATAAATCTAGCCTTTCATAGGCCCAGTTATACACCAGAGCAAACTCAGCCTTCCTTTAACCCAAGCTCCACACCAAATCTAGCCCCCCTCAAGCCATAGCTTCACGCCACATTCACAGCCTAAAGCTAGCCTAATCTGGTACATAGGTCCATGAGTTAGCCATTCTCTGGCCACAGTTTTTAGCCCAAACCTTGAAAACCTCTAGACCCAGCTCTCCTCTAGACCAAACCTGGCCCTGTTTAGCCCTAACTCCAGACCAAACCTGACCCTGCTTTAGCTCCAATTCTAGACCAAACCTGACCCTGTTTTAGTCTAGTCCTAGATCAAACTTAGTCTTGATGTCGCCCATGCTCAGACCGAATCTACTCATCCTCCAGCCTAATCTCAGGCCAAAAGCACTTCACTAAACCCAATCCTGGGTCAAAACTAGCCCTCCAGCCTGGCCCAGGAGCTGTCTGTGCAGGTGGTCTAGGGCTTGTGGGCTGAGACACCCTGAGCCCTGCACCTACTCTCTTAATACACCCCATGTGACTGTTTCTCTCTCTCAGTGGGTCAGGGCAGACCACCCCCTAACAGCATGACTGGCTGTCTGAGGAATGCCATGTCATGGAACAGATGGAGCTCCACAGACAATAGAGCTGCATGCATTTACTGGGCCTATACGAAGGCATGTGCCAAGTGTGTACGGGAGTGTGCACTATAGCTGCAGTCTCATAGCCATTTGAATGCCATACTTTTTCATGTTCTATGAATCTCCCATTCATGTCAGGGAACAAGAAGTGTGGGAGAGATCATCACAGAGAGCTGCAGCACTTTTTCCAACAAAGAATGAGCCCTTAAGAAGTTTGAAAATGATGCAACCAAACCCAAAAGACAAAATTAACCACACAGCATGATGCAATGGGGAGATATACAGACAATCCTGCAGACAGGTAGAGTTATGCTCGTTCATATTCAAACTCAGGGCGCGTGTTTCAGCGGTCATGCTCACAAACACCACAAAACCCATGAACAAATAATTACCCTGCAATGACTCTTTACAGCACAATCGATATCACATTAGCTCATTCCCACGCCAATAATGACGTAATAACGTAAATTCCAAATAATCGGTGGTATAAAATCACAATATGAAGCAATATTTTAGTTGCAGGCCTATAAAGTTACAGTTTTTTAAAATTATAGCAGCATCGTTGGAGTGTAAGATAAGATAAAATTCATAATTAGACCATGTGTGCCGGTAGTTTTGACTCTGAGCCGATCAGACTCCAACTAGAATATACTTATTTCTCTTCCATTATGGATTATTAAGGACGTAAACCGCTATCAAAGGCTGGTGCTGCCACATTTCATTCATTTCACATATACACGGGCCCGCTGGCGAGATCCATATCCAAAATGCGCTGCAGTTGTAACCAAACATTATAATTACCCGTCAACTCACAAATCAAGCATTAAACATTGAATAGAGTGGATCGTGCTCTTCTCGGCCGTGGATTCATTCATTATACAGACATTAAAACCCTGGAAGTGCCAGTAAACAGGGAAGGATGGACGGGAAAGCAGTGAACTCACCCAAGAGAACGACGGATGATGATCGGCTCCCCGCTCCTCCTCCTCCTCCTCTGTGTAAATCCAGAAAGATATTATACACCACAATAATCTGCAAATGGTAAATTTCACAAAAGCTTCTTCATCCGCACTGTGAGAGCGATGTATGGAGGCGATGTGGAGCCGCAAATCAACCTGGTCGCTGCACACACACACATACAAACACACACTCACACACTCACACACACACAAAATAATAAAAAAGCGATTCGAGAGGGGAGATTTCGGTGGAATTGGTGTGTCTGTAGTAATCTCGGATGCTTTGGTTGTTGACTGTGCACTTACTGGGCTGCTTCCCCCGGCTCCACCCGCTAACCCAGCCTTCCCAGTGCGCCCATTGGCACAGACGGCCGGACATGCAAATCCACTCTCCCCATTGATGTTTTCCAGAAAAGAAAAAAAAGCAGCAGGGCTCGCTATCAGTCGCTCTACTGCGCCACCGTGCGGCCTCTCATCTGCTGTGATAATGAATTACTCCAGTCATCCCTGTAGGAACAGTAGCTACAGGCTGGACAGCACCAGTGGTCCAGGCGTTTTACCCAAGTGTGGGTCAACCTCACATGAATTGTCCTCAGTGAGAGGACAAAAGTTTATTATTATTTACTGATTAATTATTGGATTTAATGTTATTATTGTTTAAAGAGTGTATCCTTGATGCGTTGGCAACATTGTTTATATGACATCCATGCTAATAAAGCCTGTTGAATTGAATGGAAAAAAAGTCTAATGGAATTGTATGAAGTGAAAGTTTGGAAAATCACCTAAATATTATCTCACCAATATGCATTTTACTACAGATATGAGAAAAAGGGGTGAACCTCACACAGAATACAAAAGAAAATCTAGCATGAGTTTATCACTAATAAAAGTCTCCTCTATAACACATAAAAAGTTTTTTATTATTATTTTAATCAATGTCACTATTTTAGTATACTTGTATACAAGGCAACACAAATTGGCATTAACCTATATAAATGTTGGCATTGATTAACAAATTTAAAACAAAATGATTTAAATATCTCTTAAAATAGCACTGCAGTGATCAAACTCTATATTGGCAATTATGAACACAAAATTAGAAGTGTTAACTTTTAAGTAAAACTTTTCATTACAAAGATTTTGCAAGACAACAAACTCACCAGGTCATTTTGACCCACATCACAGGATTTTCTTTTTGCATGTACATTGTACTACATCTAACTTCATGTTTTCATGTGAGACAGTTTCTGGTTATTGTGGACAGCACTGAACCCTTTGTGTGAAAATTTTTAACATGGGCAGCAATGGGAAGTTGTGGCATCACTGATTTCAGTATTTTTGAATACTTTTCCCCCATTTGGATTTCTTCAGACTTTTGATCTGTTATAAATCACATATTCATGACATTTGAACAGTTGAGAGTTTTTGTTGTAAATTGTGTGGGCTCATGCTGTATAATGCCCGTATTATTTATACAAGGGACAGGGACCTTTCTCAACGATGCTTTGTCAGGTCAGCGGCCAAAGAAAATTACAAGAATAAAAATACTCAAATATTGTACAAGTACCTCAAAACTGTACAGAATAGGGGCGTCCCCCTGTAGCTCAGTTGGTAGAGCATGTGTCCTGTGCACTGAAGCTGTCAGTCCTCCGCAGTGGTCGCTGGTTCGACTCCCATCTGCGGCCTATTTGCTGCATGTCATCCCCTCTCTCTCTTTCCCCCTTCCCCTTGAAAATAAAGGCAAAAAGCCCAATAAATGATCTTAAGAAAGAAACTGTACCGTATTTGAGTACTGTATGTACTGAGTTACATCACACCACTGGGCCAGATGTTCTACGGGTTGCCTTTGTGGATTTGAACTCAGGTCTTAAGGCCATTACAGTGAGCAGGGAAACTGATGATGCCATACTCTTTATGGTTCAGTATTGAGTCAATGTTCAGCCTTGGTATCAGCTTACATTGAAGGTATGAATATATAAAGGTGCAATTCTATTTGATTTATAAAACATAAAACAGACTTACAATAAATTTTGAGTTAAAGTATGACTTACACAGAAAACCAGTGTATACTGTAAGTAGTTATCTTTGATGTGGAAATGATCTTATCTCTAAGAAAAGTTTAGACTTGATATTAGTGATTAGCCTGCTGGCTATGTCCAGGTAGTATAGTCTAACTAAACTCTCATTTATGCTGCATCATATAAAGGGAAATCATTGACATCGATTGTCAGGTTGATTCAGTTTCATTTATATGGTGCCAAATCATAAAAGAAGTTTTCTCAGAGCATTTTTCATTTAGAGCAGGTCAAGACTCTTCATACTATTTACAGGGAGCCAACAGTTCCCACTAAGACAAATCACTAAGGTGACAGTGGTGAGAGAAAACTTCCTTGTAAGGAAGGTGCCGTCATTTTGAAGTTAATTTGAGATTTATGGATCAATAGTGTGTAAACTACAAGTGGGCTTATTATGATCAATATCTTTGATGACACGTAATCACACCATCAGGAATTATCTTAAGACTAAGTACAAGTATAAATCTAAGAAAATTTTTAAAAAGGAGACCCATTGACACTAAAATATACTGGAATCAGCGTTTAAAATATTAAAAGGTTCATTTTTATCTTTACATGGTTTGTCAAATATGTTATTTCTATCTAGCAGATTGTTGCTACGTATAACAGACTTGCTATGAAGAACAGACTGTGGCTATGGATGCAGTTCTGATAATTGACTCTAGAGGAGCAATAAAGTCATTTTTAAATCAATAAAATAATTTTAAAATTAATATTTTGTGTCAAATTATGGATTTAAGTAACCATGTAATAAGTAGGATCATGTACAGTGAGCAGCTCATAACGCCCTGTTGGGGTTCATTTTGCAATAATGACTGTACATTATCTCTTATATAATAAATATATACTTCTCTCAGATTGTTGAAAGCCCCAAATTCTGCCCAAAACTGCATAGGCAATGTCCACAATGGTAGCTACAGCCCTGCTGATTAATGTCAAAGTGATATCATATGGGCTTAAAATAAAAATGAAAAACAAGGTTACTATTGCCAGTAAAAATCCAGAGGGAATCCTAATAGCTGTGGACAGAAAACTAACCGTAAAGTTCCAATATAATTAGGCCAGGCCAG
Organism: Lutjanus campechanus; assembly: GCA_027495735.1. Lineage (NCBI taxonomy): Eukaryota > Metazoa > Chordata > Actinopteri > Lutjaniformes > Lutjanidae > Lutjanus > Lutjanus campechanus. The sequence continues at coordinate 34,375 of JAJHUR010139263.1, forward strand.
CCTATATAACATAAATAGTAAATGAGTAAATGCCTACTGTGCAGAGAGACACCAACTGTCCCTTAATGTCTACTCTGTGGTAGACCAGTAGACCTTAGCTCTAACATCACATTATTTTTCATTCAGCAACACCAACAACTATTAAACCACTGATGTTCCTCTGCACAAACATAATGTAAACACAATAACTCCCTCAGAATGTGTCTCCTGATGAGCACCATGCCTTAACTTCATAAATGAATTGCTCCTGGAAGAAATAACTCCTCACTAGTCCAGTGGTAGAACTAATGAAAAGTCTGAGACTGTGACCAAAAAGAGCCAATTCTCATCCAATAAACTGAAGCCAGCTGCTTCTTACATGCAGAGGAACACTCCAACTTTCCATTGCGTGAAACTTAAACAGAAGAATGTGCCTTTTCTTCTCTCTAACATGTGCTGCTCTTATTAAGTGTGGCAGAATCCCAAACTGAGAAAAATAAACTGTGATTTTGATGTAGTGCATATCAGAGCCAGCCTTGCTGCAGGAGCAGCTCAGCAGCTGCACTGTACAGCACGTCACAGAACTCAGTGGAGGGACACTAACAGCAAGAGCTAATGGAGATACAGTAAATGGCTGCATCTTTTCTCCATCAGGTTTTTACGACGTCAGTGAAAGCTCCTGTGTGGTGTGAACGCTAACATTTAGTGAACAAGCAGTACTGTAATGGCTTGATTGAAGACAAAATAGAAAGCACTGTCATGAAACAAAAATAGCTCCTGAAAAAATGGGCCCATCAATGCTGCCATTAGCTCGAGTCTTACATTTTGTGAGCCAAAAATATTGTGTGAAGTTGCTTAACGGTCAATACGAGATGTAGGTATAGATGGAGAATGAGGTCAAACATGGCCTCCAATGACATTTCCCAAAGAGGATGGAAACTGAAAGGTAAAGATCAATACAGTGTAGGAAGTCCTTGGCTTATAGCCACTTCTTGACACTTGCCAGTAAAGCTCAATTTTATCGTACATATAAATCTTTCTTATATTTATTTAATAAAAATGCACAGCACACTGTTTTGTAGGTTACAGTACACATCTCTGCAATAAAGAAACATTCAAAAAGACTGACAGTATTTCACATTATGGAAATGTTATGTCAAATAAACTTTATGATGCTGGACCATTAGTCACTGGGATGTCATTGGACTGTCTTCACTAATTCCATCAATAATCTGCTCATCTAGTCTGCCAGTCATCACATTTAGGAGAAAGCTTTATTCGCCAACTCATCAGGCAGCAGCACACAAAGTCCTTCTAACAAAAGACAGCACTTGGCAGCTTCAGCTAGGCAACACAGGGCTTATTATGTGTCCTTAAAGACAGAAGATACCAATTTTCTTGGGAATATGGTAGACACAGAGGGAATGATACATCTGGATTTTGATAAACTGCACACAAAGCTGGCTTGAGTGTACAGCAGCATAGTGTAGTGTGCATGCTGTGACAGAGGGGTGTAACCATTTTGCCAACATGATAAAACTCACACACCAACACTCACAATGAATTGAATAATCCTCTCTTCAATTAATATACAGATTTAATCAGTAATGTTGCCTTTGGGCATGAGCATATATTTGTTATGACACAATTATCTCCATCATTTTCATTCCATGGCATACTTAAAGGGATAATTCAGATGATTTGGAGTGTATTAGATACTTATCGATAGTCAGAGTATTACCTACAGTAGATGACGGTTGCTGTGGACAGGGTCAGCAACAAGAGTCTATATTTAGAATATTTTCTCTGCTTTATACAAGTCAAATATCGCTCTCTCCAAATCAACCAAACTCTACAGGTGAAATCAGAAATTTTACCTTTCAGAATCCATAAGTTGCTGGTGCATTGCTGCCATGATCTTTTAGTTTGTTTGTGTTACTGTGCGAGTAAAACGTTAGGTCGGATTCATTAAAGTCACACAAACAAATTAAAAGATTGGCACAGCAGTAGACCTGCAACTTCTGTGTTCTATGAGGTAAAATTACTGGTGTTGCATATGGAGTTTGGCTTATCACCTCATAAAACCCTACATCAAATAATCTGAACTATCCCTTTACGCAAGTATTTATGTTTGTCTGTACATGAGTGTGAGTATTTAATAAGGTTTCAATGAGACACAGAGTGAAACATTGGATTGGGATCGCCAAACATTGTACCCTCATGCTGAAGTCAGTGAGCTGTAGCACTGAAATGAGACAGGCCAAGACAGCTGAGCACAGTCATGGTCCTCATTATGACATGTTGCCATAGTTACATATTGACATAGTGTAAAGTTTTAGGTTCAGTCTGATCCAGTGTCCACTTGTAGATTCAAGACTCCATCCTTTTACATGGCAGTACAATCTGAAAAAGTCTTGGGTACATTTAAGCAGTTATCTTGTCCCTGAGTGTCTAAGCGGTGGCCTGTGCTGCTTGCTCCGCCTGCCTCCTCTGGTTGTAGTTGTTGTACACATCCAGGAACATGTCCCTGCACGGTATGCGTGCATTCAGTTTGGAGCAGATGAGGAAGGAGCCGGCCATCTTGCGGTGGAGGGAATATGTCTCCTCAGGTGGAGGGGTGAGGCGGTGGCGTAGCATGACGGGGATGAGGCTTTGGATGCGTTGGGTGGTGCTCTGGGTGCCAAAGTCGAAGGGCTCAGATGAAGCAAAGGCTTCGCCGAGGATCATCACAGCCTCCACGTGGGCTTCCTCGAATGCCTGTTAGGGAGCATGAAGAGGCGTTATGATGGCGTTAGTCTAAAATTTTGGCATTAAAAATAAACATTTCTAACAGGTATATTCTTTGCTTTCTGGTAGATTCATAGATACTTTTCATCATATTCTGTTTAAAAACTAGAGCCAATCAAAATGTGGGACATGGTCTCACTATGTGGAACTTGGGACAAGGAATAAACATGCTGTGCAGTCCCACATAAAGTGGGTCACCTGGTCACCCTGCTGGTGGCTGGCTGCAGTACAGGTCATAAATCCTGTCCCCTCTGTGTTAGCAGATGGGACATCAAAGTACATGTCAAATACATTTTTCTCTAACATGGTTTCTGTCATTTTATCATGCTAACGTTTGTTCAAGTGTTAATTTTTCTGATCAGTTTGTTTTAATTAGTTATCTGAAGCAGTAAAAAGGGACTTCAAGTCATGATGGACAGCTGAGTCCTATGCATGATTGAGTCAACCAGCTGTATGGGCAGGACCTCAATACTGCAGCTGCATCTCGATCGCTACTGCGTAGACTCTGGCTCCAAATGATGTCACCAGTGTTAAGATGGCTGCGCTCATATCAGGGATATTTTGGCTTCATGTTTGTACAGAGGGAGATGCGTCATCCATCTTTATTTACAGTGTATGTGTAGAACACAAACAGACTTTAAGCAGCATTTTTGAGTGTTTACACTCTGAGGCAGCCTGAGGAAACGTTGACTGGAGATGTTATAACATAAAGTGCATGGTGTTCTTTTTAATGCATGAGTGGTTTTCTCCCTTTTGTGGCTATTTCCCTCTATCCAGTCACATAAGGAAAACACTCAGACTTGGCCTGGGCAATAAAGCACGAGTGATGTGTATCATCAACCACCATGAAAGTGCATAATGAATACACCCTGGCTCATGAACAGCCTATCACATCCCTTGATAATGGAGCATACTATAAGTGACACGAAAACAAACAATAAAACATCTCACATGTGTGTTGTTCAGCTGCACCGCTGACATGTGACACAACAACAGAAACAGCGTGGAGTGAGAGAATGAGTGCTGATGGTGGTGAAAATTAATAAAAAAGGACCGGTCAGCTCTGACAGTTGTTTTTCAAGTCTAGTAAGTCTATTACCTGTGTGCCTTCATAAATTAAGTGGTTAAATTCAACCCTTTTTCTCCTGGTCTTTATTAAAAATAGGCCATTAAAAATATCAGTAATTATCAATATTGACTGAAATGAAGTATGTTATTGTAATCCATAAAAGACCACATAAAGCCCTAATAAACTAATAAACACCACACCAGTTCAGCCAACACTGAACAACTTATTACAGCGCTCACTTAAAGATATACTTCCTGACACTTACAAAGTCAATATAACTGATCTGAGACAGTTTCAGTTTCAGTTACATGTTATAAGTTTTACGGTCACTATTAAGATGTGAGCCAGTCATTCTTTTGCCTGCACTCACTTGTGTACACTAAATTTCATAGACATCTGATCATGAATATTGAGACAATTTAAATTATTGGTGGACAGGGCTAGAAACATGACCTCTTTAACAAAGATACACAAAAAGAAAAAGGATTTTGTACTATGACTGCATGGAAACCATATCAAGCACAGGGAATGAGACTCAGGTAGGAAGAGACATAAATGAAACGGTGAAAACAGAAGAGACAGAGGAGGGTAAATCATATCAAAAATAAATGAGCACAGCAGCAGGGACTTAAATACCTCACCTTGGCCTCGAAGCCTGTCAGAAATTTCAGTTCCTTCGATTTTTGAAGAACAGTGGCTCGATCACCCACGGAGGCCGCGTGCACCACCTAACACACACACACACACACACACACACACACACACAGACGATGATGTGGTAATCATATTTATTTAAAGAGCTCCACTTTAAGGCTGTAAGCAGAGGAAAGTGTGCACGCTGATTTGATTGTGTGTGATTTTCCTCAGCTGATGCAAAATTTAGCTTAAAACTTTAGTGCTTAATTATTCACAGAAATCTTTTTGCATAAATCATGTTGTGTGGTTCACTGGTGGGTGTCTTAAAATTTTTGATTCGTCATACCTGTATGTAGTCATCTGTGAAGGATTCTGGGTAACTTCTGCACGCTCCAAAGTCCAACAGAACAACCTACAGACAAGATGAGTGTGTTATATACCTGCTGAGTGATATTTGGTTTATATAATGGCAGTTTCCTGTTGGAAAAGCTATCTAATGGTAATTTAAAGCAGAGGGAAAATTCGAAATCTAGCATTTACCAAAGGTGATCTTTTACAGGTGGCTAAAATTCCACCTGTCTTTGAAGAGTGACTTAACATGTTATTAAGTATTAAGCTTGATTACAAGTCAGGTAGTTCAATAATATTTTAGTGGTTTTAGGAAATGTAATGGTGCAGCAACAAATCAGGGACAAAATCAATTTGTAATATAAAGCTTCCAACTATTTCAACATACTTGAAAAGACAGCAACATGAATCATCATTAGAACACTACTCTCAGCCAACCCAGCACTCAGAGACACTATAACAACTACAACAAAAATAACCCTACCCAGCCCTTTGTAGTGTCCATAAAGTCGGGAGAACAACTCCCCAACTTGTAAATGGGACCATCAGAGTAGCATGTGAATGCATCAGCATTGTGCATCTGCTGCCTATGATGGTTTTTCTTTTTTGGTACAATATAAGGTAATCGTTTGTAAAATTTGCAGTTGAGGGTACAATGACTGGGCAAGCCCAACCAAATGTTTCACTCTGTGACACATCAAAGCCTGGCTAAACTCTCACACTCATATACAGACAAACACAAATACTTATTAAAGGGATAGTTCTGATTATTCAATTTAGGCTTTCATGATGTACGTATCAATAGTCAGTGGAGGCAATACAGTAGATGGTGGTCAACGCGCCTCAGTTTGGAGAAGCAGAGAGGAGAACCAGCACAGAGGCTAAGTAATGTACTGCTGTGGAAAGGGACAGCAATGAATTTATTTTAGTCACTTAAGCGCACAATATGTTATGTATAAGTTATGCTGCTAGAGGTCTTGCGTACGCTCATAAAATAACAAAACACATAGTTTGATGACATTGCGAAACAGCCTGGGAAAATGGTAGTTGTCTTGGGAAGCTGGTGCAGTCACATTTGCTGACTTCCTTCCTCACTCTCTGATGTATCCTGCGTTTTCCTGAAAGTTATAGCAACTAGCAGCTCGCAGAAAATAACCACTACCTTGAATAAATTATGGATTTCTCTGGGTTTGACCATTGTTGGAAATAGGGATGTTAATGATTTATCAATTAATCGCTGTTCAGAATTCAGACTAAAAATGTATTAATAGATAATTAATCTATAGTCTAGAAATGTCAGTATTAGCATCATTTTGCCCGGCAGAGATATTTGTTGAATAAGAAAACTTAACCTTAAGCTGACCACCCTCTACTGTAGCTAATAAACTGACCATCAATAAATACCTCATACAACCCCACTTCAAAAATATCAGAACTATCCCTTTAATATTTTGTCACCTTGGCTTTGCTTTCTGTCCCCTCACCTTGTTGGTGTCTGAGTTGTAGAAGAAGTTGGCCCAGTTCGGATCCGTCTGCATGAACCTGAACTCAAACAGCTCCCGCAGACACAGCTGGAGGATGTTGAAAGAGATCTGGAGACGGGAGGAGAGCAGAGGTTTGTGTTTACCACCATGCTGTTATTATATCAATGTGACATTTTCATACTATACCCCCTGTTATGGTCTGATACATTGGATTTATTTCATACATTTTGTTCTATTTGGCGTGGTTATCTCTGGCGCAGTGTGCTGCCACACACTCAGCATGTCTAAAGAAGCGGCTTTGCTGCAGGTCATGCTCCAAGAGCATAAAACTCAACTGTTAAATGCATATTTTTACAGTGACACAGTCTAATTTTCACTGCTGCCGTCCTTTTCACACTGGGTTTTTTGAGGTCTTGCTGTATAATTTGCCAGCAAGTAACTTGTGTCTCTGGGAGTTAATGCACCAGCTCAGTTCTGCACTTGTCACATTAAAGCATATGCCACACATTTTATAATTAAAAGTGATCTACATTATGCTTCCTACTACCAACAAGGGGTGGAATACAAATATACGTCAAATTTCAACAAAAGCCTGGGGTGGAGGAAAAGAGCTAACCAGTCTGCTCCTTCTACTTGTCAGAGGATTTCAGCTCTAATTGGTTCCTGCAATTAGAGGTCCAGATTGTGATGGGCTATATCTTTCAGCCACAAAGTCTTCAAGGCAGCCTTCTCACCATGGCTCTTACATAAAAAAAATATGATCTTCTTTTACTCCTCATAAATTTACTGATTCAAGCACTTTTCTTTAAACTTCAAACTAGTTTGTCACCCTTTATTTCCTGATGTGATAAAGCTTTTGTAAAGATAAACAGGATTCCCAAAACTTTTCCAAAGTCAAATTCAACCACTTTTCAAGTACTTTTAAGCTTGTCCAGCACCTTATAGCTACTTAAGTGATAAGCCATTTGTCAGGAATTTTCATTTGGGCTAACATTAAACTTAAGTTGGCTGTAAATTTGTTTAGCTGGCAAATTCACAGGTTAAATGATAGTCGATCTTCAGGAGGTATTGAGGGTGATTAAATATGGTAGTACCTGGATTGTATGTCAATTATGGCATGTTCATTTATGGAATATATAATGTACCAGCTAACGTTACCTTTTCGACGACATAACTAATATTAACTGTAACCTAGCTCAAAGGCAGACCCTCCCGTGGTGAAAAACACATCCTTTTCTTAGACTTTACAGGGAGCTGCTTCAAGATTTGGTCAGCCATCATTTGTATGTTTCATTTTCAAGCAAACACTCATAGGGCAAGAGAAGAGAGAACTCCTAAACACTTTCCTTTACTTGTATAAAACTTAATTTACAGATCCAAAGTTTTGGTCTTTAGGCCTTCATCAGATAAAACAGGCTGTGTGTGCCCTGTTTTACCTGCTGAAGATAAAACAGGGAGATCTCTCTTCTCTTGCCCATAAGTTTTCTCTCACAACAGCAACCTCCCAGCATGCGGTGATCTGTTGTCAGTCACTGTCCCATCAGAGGGCAGATCACACTTCGCGCAGCCACACACACAGTGGAGAGCAAGGCTCCAGCGGAGTCATTTTCCTTTGGTGCGAAAGGCAAAAGCAATTAGGCTCTCTCTGACTTGATTTATTTATTTTTCTAAAAAGTGAACGATGAAGGCAGAGAACAATTTATTATAAAAGTAATGCAATTACAATTTCATCCCATGTTAAGCACTTCATTCAAAATCCAAGCACTTTTCAAGGATATGCAGCACCCAAACAAACCCTGGATGAAACAAAACTGAGCTTAACCACCTAATTCAATAATAATATTTGATAATTTCATCTTATCATGAGCATTCTGCTGTAGTTCTGTAAAATCTTCTGTAATGCCTTCACACTGCAAGAAAATTCTCCTGTGCACCACTCACAATTCAATGACACTGAAGAAATTTCATGACAAATGGCATCCATGTGCCTGTTGAATCAACTCGTACCTGGTTCCTGGTCTCTTGGTCCAGGTCTACACAGCGGTCCAGTGGGACTCCCTGTACCAGCTCCATGGCCAACACCCTGTTACCGGACAGCTCATCGATCACCTCAGGGACCTGGAAGTACTCATCTCCCTCCAGAAGGGACCTGTAAGCCAGATACAAATAATCAGAAAGAAAAAAAAATCAATAAAGATTCAATTCATGATATAAATGAAATCACTTAGAAAACATCTGACTAAAACAATGACTAAATATTGGGACCAAACATAATGTTTGTTTGTATATGAGTAAACTAAATACACTAGAAATGTAGCCTGTCTCCAATATTGTAATTGTGACAAAAATATTAGTAAGAATTCATAGTAATATAGTTCATAGTAATAGTAGTTTGAGTAGAATACCTATGAAAACAATATTAATTAATAAAAAATAAACCCATAGTGTAAAAAACTAGTATAAAGCTATGAATTTCTATCAGGACCCAACTTACCAAAGTAAAAGACAGATTTTTTTTAATAAAAGAGGAGAGCTACATACAGTCTCTGTGCAATATATATGTGCAGTTTTGTAACAGTGGTAAACATTTAGTGAAATGTTGGTGTAATTATAGAGTAACCACCCTGAAACTTCACAGCTAACCTGGTGTTGAGACTTTCAGGTTCGATACGCCACATAAACCTACCTGAACTTCTTGGCACACTCCGCTTCCCTCTTGTAGTCACACTCCCATGCCAGCTCCCGCTGAAGAACCTCTAAACTGCTGTCTGCAAACAGACCTGTGGAAAAACACGTGGCGCAAAACTCAGCAGGGAAAACTAAAGACAACATACAAACTGTGTCATCTTTACACACACCAGTCCCGTTCCTGCAAATGAGCAAAGCATGACAACAATTCTTACTGATGCTGTGATGATGATAGCACCTTAAACTTCACTGTGTTTTTACTTTAATCTGTTATTGGTTTAGTTTTATTTGCTGAAACATTCATCACCTATGATGATACAATGAAACACACTCACAGAATTGGAAAAGGGAGCGTGTTGTCGCAAAAATGCACACAGCATCTTTTAACCACCCAGCTATATCAGCTGGATGCACCATCGCGGGCTGTGTGACCACCCCAGGAGATGTAGAGGACAGCAGGCATATGAGTCATGCTAACCCAGCTGGAACTTAAGGCTGCTCCTGGCTAATGTCCGGTCAGGAAAATCAAACCGATGAAATGGGACTCGGGCTGGCCAAGCAACAGGGAACCAGAGACTGTTGCACTCACTCTTACAGAGATCTGCTCCACCACATCCCGGATCAAGGTGTTGCACTTGACGGGTGGACCAGTTCTGAGCTGGACTCTGTACTTAAATCAATGATGCTTCATGCAAAAACGCAGTCAGAGTTGATGGACAGCGTATCATGCACTAAAGAATTATTTCCTGTGTGTGTGTGTGTGTGTGTGTGTGTGTGTGTGTGCATATAAATAACTGAATCTATTGTTTTGGTATTCTTTATTATATATTTTATCTTGTTCTATTCTGATTTTAATTATCTGTATAGAACTCAGGGTTTCCCCCTGTGTATTGCAAGCTCAGTGGCCCATCGGTATTTGAATTAACCCCAACCAGTCCCACGCATCATTGGAATTTAGCATTTCAAGACTGTACATTGTCAGATTCTTTGTAAAACTCAACTATAGTCATTGACTTTTTAAAATGAGTGTTGAATGAATGACTTATCTATAACAACACATAGTAATATTGTCAAATCTCCAGTCAGCTTTTATCGATTTATTATAATGTAGGGCCCTATGAAATCTGTGTCATAGCTTTTTAAAATTCTCAATCCGACAGTCATTATTACGTTATCACAGGAACTACAGGGCCTGACCTTAATGCTGCCGTCACACTGTTGCTGGCCCCTGTCAAAAGAGACTTGCCATCGGGCCTAACAACTCTGCTTGGGGAAACCCTGAAGCTGCAACAATTAATCAATCATGAATCAATTAAATCAATTAAACTGAATCACCAACTAGAATCACCAAGTATTTTTTTTTTAAAAAGGTAAAAATTCCAAATACCAGCTTCTTAAATGTGAATATTTTCTGGTTTCTTTACTCTATGAAAATAAAGTAAAGCTTTGGGAAACACTGATCAACATTTTTTCACCATTTTCTGACATAAAGTCACATATTTTGTTAAATACACTTTTTTGTGGTATTTCAACAAAAATATGGATCCCCTGTGTCTCTTAAGACCCCCAAAATATGAGAAATTGCCATCTTCTCTGTTTTTTGCTTGCTCTCTCTTTTAGAAAATGTGTTTTCCAAAACACCGATCAGATCTATCTACCCTTATGATGTCACCTAGGGCTTACCACAAGCTCTAGATAGGTGACCGTCCTGCCCGCTCAGTACCTAGTGAATCACAATGGACAGTGCCTGCGACCAAACAACTAATCGACTGATCAAGAAAATAACCAACAGATTAATCGAGAATGAAAATAATCATTAGTTGCAACCCTAGTCTGTATGTATGTTACTGTAGTAGTGTAGTCTGTGTAGTATGAAGGGACTAAAACTTTCATTTCGTGGTGCAACTCTGTGATGTATAATGATAATAAATTACCATAATTATATGATTAAAAAAAAACTTGTATGAGGGACTGTAGTGGTGTACAACAAATGAACTGTACTGTATTAGTTATGATAAATAGTTTTATGTTTTCGTTTGACTTAAAATATGTAGGATTGGGAACATCCTACATGGAAACAAGTAACATCTCTATAAATGATGTAGGTGTCCTCATTGTCACTGAGTAACAAATGTACCACCTAGTTTTGACCTGAAACAACAGCGCCACCCCATGGTACTCTATACTGAAAATGCTGGAATAAAAGATTATAGATGATTATAGGTGTTTATAATCACCTCACAACTTAGTGAACAATCAGAGAAGGATAACAGCTCTTCTTTCTTAAAATCTGTATTTTTTATCCAAACCTGCAGAACTCAAGTACCTTACAGAGAGGAACAACTGTTGCTGGCACTCGTGTGCTTAAATTCTACATCATAAAGCTGCAACATTGAGAGACTTTTCAGGCCCACTTCTACTGATGAATATAAATTAGATAATAAATAACAATGAATGTGCTCTTGAACCAGCAACAACAGAATATGACAACAGCCAGAGCCTTTCATGTGTAAATATATGTCCTTGACTTCAAAACAGAGCTGTTTTAATAAATACTCTATGTATCAGCGTTTTTTCACTGAACAGTCTTGAGGGGACAAATAAACACCAAAACAAGTACTGATGTAGTTGTTACCTTCTGGCAGGACTACGCTCATTTTCAGAACTGACATCAAGTTGTTTATGTCACTGTGGATGCTCTCTGCAACTCCAGGGTACTAGGAGGAATATGAGAAGAACAGATTAAATCAATGCAGACAGACAAAGACAGAGGTTGTAAGGGAAGACAGAGACAGAAAAAAAATAGCATTTCTGAATACCTGGATCTTCATGGCGATTTCTCTACCATCTTTTAACACCCCATGATGCACCTGGCCAATGGATGCTGCAGCAAACGGTTTGTCTTCAAAGGACGATAGCTTCTCTCGCCAGCCTGGCCCCAGGTCCTCCTCAAGAACTTTCTACACAATCAGACCCAAACAGACGTCTTAAAATCATGCATCTGGCCTTAAATATCTACATACATGAAGCTGTGCCGGACAACTGACAGACTAACAAAAAATGATCAAACAATCTTTTGTCATGATCTCAACTTTGGTTCAGTTAAAACAAGCCCTGGTGCATTTGCCAGGTTAGTTTGGTTAATTTCTGCTGGTGTGGAAACTGTAAATAGAACCCTGATGTTGACCAAACAACCAGACCGAGAACATGTGTAAAACGTGGTCTCGATGCAGTTTGTTTGTGGTGTGAAAACAAATGAAGCCACCACAGGATTTTATTAAAGCAGATATGTGAATTTAGCTTGATTTCAAATGCTGAACTTCAAATATATATCTATCTAATGATCGGAAAATCTGTTCAGGAGGAGATCTTATAAATGATCTGTATATATTTATGCAAATAATCTGTTAAGCATGGTTGATAAGTATGCACGTCAGCACGAGTATTTCCCCTGATCAATAGGTCAAAAGCTGTTAATACTGTTGTGCTTGTATCCTGCTTTGTGTACTTTATCAGTTCATTAAGTCTATTATAAGTGTGTGACAGTGCTCCCACAGTAATAAGGCATGAAACATTACTGTACAAGACGCCTCCGTATCGTCCTGTCTCTACCTTTCATTCATTATTCATAACACGCGTTTGATTTACAGTCTAATAATACTAATGATGCTTAACAAGTTTCTTTGTGAGGTCTTTGTGACACCAAAGAATAAAAATATACACATCAGAAGCATGAAAGTGCTGCATTAACTTCTCCCAGTCACCAGAATTTTATTTCCCCAAATGAGTCCTGATAATGCAGGATGACAATCGCCAAAACTATCAAATCAGCAAGTTACCTGTCAATCTATAAAACCTCATGTTTACGTTTCTTGGTGCATTAGTATAAAAAAAGTCAGTGAGAAAAAGAACAATGTATTATTTTTTCTTGTGTTCCACAAGAAATGAACTGAACTAGTGTGAAAGAACTCAAAAGTCACGTGGTGGAAGCAGGTAAAAAGACAACAAACAGCCTAATTTCTACCTGGAGGTTGCACATTCTGGAGTGCCATCGGGTTTTGTTCATGTCGGTGTTGATTTGGAGCACATATCAGCAAACTTAAAAGGATACTCCACTTTACATGATAACCCACCCAATATGTACTCACTAGTACTAGTTTAAGCAGAAAACAGGGTAGCAGCCTCATCCAGTACAATGGCAGTGAATGGTGACCACAGATAAAACGTTAAAAATAGCACACAAACACAAAATGTCTCCATCCTGCTTGTGTGGTGTAATCCAAGTGTCCGTGAGCCGCGACATTAAAAATTAACCACAAAAGACGCCACTGCCATTGTACTGGATGAGACTGCTACCCTGTTTTCTGCTGAAACTCCAGGATTGTTTTGTGAACTGAAGATCTTCACCCAACATCACATCGGCATAGGGGTGAGTACATACTGAGTGGGTTATCATGTAAAGTGGAGTATCCTTTTAAGGAGGCCGCACATACGAACGTCTTGTAAGACAGTGGGTAGGGTACTAAATTATTTAATAATGCAGGCATTTCTCGTTTCATCATGAGTCCAGGTTTGTCCCCTGTCGTTCCACACCTTGGTAGCAAACATACACTAGCTAACCCAGTGGTTCCCAAACTTTTTCCAGTATGCCCCCCTTTCGGAAGCCAACAAAAGTTCAAGACCCCCACCACAAAATTTTCAATCAATTGTTAAATTTTAGCAAAATAAAGGTCAGTTGGATAAAAACAGCAAACTCTTTTGTTTATTCCCCCTACATAGATCATATTCATTCAGCTTTGTTTCACTCTTTTTTCTCCCCTGGTCTTTCGCGCCCCCCTTGCAATGGCTCCGCGCCCCCCCAGGGGGGCCCGCCCCCCAGTTTGGGAACCACTGAGCTGACCAATCACTAAAACAGGGAGAGACATAAAATGGTGGGCTTCCTGTGATGAGTGTTGGCAAAATATATCACTTCATCAGTACTCATTTTCCACAGTATTGATACACCGGCACCAGGTGCACTTTCTTGTCTCTCTTCTTACCAACAGCGAGTTGACACTATCAACTAAACTTAATTTCTAAGATTAGTTAATTAGATAATTTTGTTAGTTTGAAAGAACTTATTTAATGACAAAAAAACACCCAAAGGGTTAGTTTTTCTGTTGTCATGGTACAGCCTAGCTCGCTTGCTCGAGTTTGAGTAAACCAGACTAAACAAGGCTGGTGTAAACCTGCCCTGAGTGTCAGGGACAAGAGGGTCAGTTCATGCTTACCATCATCTGCCAGGTAGGCATGAAGTCTGCGCTCTGCCGGACCCTCTCAAAGATCTTCTGTAGCTGGGGGTTGATGAAGGAGTTGTCTGGGAGGAAAATAAAAATAACAAAAAAAAAAAGAGAAGTTGTCAGGAAAAAAATCATTGCTTTTAAATCCTCTGCCAGAGTGAAGACCCCTGAACATCATTTGGCAGTGGTGCCGTCGCTTCAGTGCGTACCTTGAATGCTGAGCATCTGTCCGATCTTGAGTGCCGCCCCGCGGACCTTACAAAGCGTGCTGACTATTCTCTCAGCATTGGCCTCTGACAGGAGAGGAGAGTCTAACAGGGCACTCGCGTCTACAAAACATATAGCACGCATACACAGAGACGGATTATTAACTTTGATATAAAGCCTAACATATTAGAAGAAGAATAACATAAACAAGAGTAATTTGTCTTAGCACTTATCTTCAAACTGCTGCATGTAAATAATTAAGCTCCAGCTCTTACTAGCCAACTGTAAGAAGCAGCGTGTAAAAACTGACATCATTAAACACTGCTCATTTAACACATATCAAAGCCTGTTCAAGCCTGTTCTTGTTAACGGGTTTGATTTAGTGCCTGTCCTGTGCCTGGCAGGTGCTGACACATGAGAAACTTCTCCAGGGCCGATCAGCTGTCCATCTGTCTGCTGGATCTGCCAGGTGTGCACTGGACCAAAAGCTCTTTTACAGGATGGGAGGAGAGGAGAAATGAGAAGAAGATACACATACCTCCTTTTTGTTTGCCTCCCAATGACTGTTTTGCCACCTCTGCAATGGCACCAATACCAAGTCCTACTGCCAGTCCTGCAGCAAAGAGACAGAGACACTAGTGAATATAATTTACGCCTACTTAACAGAATGCTTGAGGGAAGCACTGATGTGAAACAGCTGCAGCTAGATGAAGAGTGGAATCATATTTGATATCTTCTGCTAAAAACAATTTAATTCTGACACCTGAGAAATCCTGTATGTTAAAATCGCCATTAAAAATGCGAGAGCAGTCCCTTTTATTTGTAAACACAAAAGGAAACCCCCCAGAGTTATTCACATTATTATATTTTTAATGTGCTGTCAGTGGTGGTATAATAAGGATAAAACATTGTCTTGTAAATTGGTCACTTGACGACTGACAAGGGAAATCTGAACTTTTTGTTTTATTGATACACTACACGTGTGTAATCACTGCAATCTATGCTCTGTGTTTATAACAGACTGTAAGCTTGTGTGTTTCATAAGCTTGACATTTTATTGTCCTGTTGTGCTTAGAGCCATTTGACAACCTGGAGTGAAATGAGAAGGATTCTCTCATTTAGACAAGACTTTGCATTCTTCCACAAGAGGAACTATACATGAAGGTAACATAAACAAGAGGAGATTCCAAACAACAGAAGAACCCTAACCAGCCAGGACAAAACAAGGAGCTCATACCTACTTCTGTCTCGTGGATGTGAATTAGTTATGAAAAGTCTGACACGGACCAGAAAACCATATTTTGCAAATCATGCTGGTCCCCACAACAGACTCAAACACCACTAAGAATTTTTACCACACGAGAATCATGTCAAACAGGATAAAATGAGATCCAGAAAAGTAAAGTCCAGTGCTCGAAACAAGCTTCAGACTTAGATTAAGTGTTTTCTATTTACTTTTTTATATTTTATACATTAATATTTTATATTTCAGGACATGCTCAGGATAAAAGCAGAAAAATAGTAATATAATATAATAAAATAATAATAACAAATATGAGTAAATACCTTGTATTTGTTGAGTATATAAATAATGAAGAAAACAGTTCAATAAGAAATGGGCTTTTCCATGTGGTCTATCTATATAAACTATTTATTAATTGAATTTAAAGATATTTACTGTTACCTGGGTATAAAATTACTAATAAATAGGGATATGACATTTTGGTCATATCACCTTGTAGTGTATGACCAATGTGTCTTGCTAAATATGGTCGGCACAAAAATATAAAAACTAATGAAAAACTAAGATGTTCTTACCCCCAAAATTAACAAGTCTGCTGATTCTTGTGGCGGGCACCTTCCTCTCTCGGGCACGGTCACTCAGCTAAGGGAAAGCATACAAAGATAGTAAACACAATTATTATATTATTATTTTAAATTATTTCTAAACCTATGTTAGATTGTTGTTCCTTCACCCTTGACTTGAAACAAAGGGTTAAACTCTTCAGACAGTGACCTTGAGTTACATGACAAAGGCCAACATACCCTGTATGACACACATTACATAACATGAGTCAACTCAAAACACTGTCGTAGCATCTGTCTGTGGTTCATGTCCTGTACAGGCTCCTGGATACCACTATAAATATATAACTACTATTCTTTCCCTAGGGCTGAGCCCAGAAAGTTGATGAGTTGAATTAGCAGTCGGAGACAGTCTCAGTTGACTAAGACTGTTCAAGTCAAGCAGCAGTTTCTTTTTTTTTGTCCAGTGTGCATTACAGTAACAGGGATCACATTCCAATAAGGAATTATAAATAAGAGGAAACCTATACATATTTTTTTCGATTAGCTGCCACACTTGATTAAAAAAAAATCCATGTGCCAACATGCGCTGCTGGTTGACTCACTGGTTGACTGATGAGAGAAAGTGAAACCTGAGGTGGAGTGGTTGGTAAACAAGTTTCAGCTGTGTCATTGTACACAGAGAAATGCAATAACATGGCAGGCTGTAAAATTTACAAACTGATTCTCAAAATCACCACAAAACTAGCTGTGATGGGAACAGAGAGGTGATAGAAACAGAGGACAGCGTGACGCCTGACCGCAGCTGACCACTGTCTGCCGCCCGGCTGGAGAGACAGCTTCACAGCGGGCTGGGAATTTATACCTGAACTGTGAGCAGGGAGCACACTTTTACTCTCTCTCTGACTGTGTGGAAATCCAATGTTTTCACATCACAGATAATGACGAAAGGCTTTTAAACGTGAGGTAGGTTAAACCTCCAGACTCGTGTAGGCTGATATAGGAGTTTAATGTGGTGCTGAAATAAAAAGAAAGGAATGATGCATCAAATATTTGTATTGAACAGGCAAATCCAATGAGACTGACAAAATTCTGACTCAGGTAGAGCCCAAGTTATTTACTCAACATGTGTGTATAAGACAAAAAACACATTATGAGGCATTAATAAAAACATTTTAAAACAAATTCTATTGGCCAGTAAGAGTCTGTGACAACTGGTTGTTCTGTATATGCATAATTACTTCTCCATTTAAAGATTCTAAACCATTTATTATACACACTGCTTTAAAGCCTTCCTCTATTTCAGTAATCACCTACATGACAAGAGAAAATGTTTGAATGTTAAATCATAGAATGACCATCTTCTCATTACAGGATGTATCTCTGTGCGTAGTAGCCTTTTCATCAAAATAACTCAAAGATTAGACAAAAAAATCTAAAATAAAAATTAATAATTTGCTCTGGTGGGATCTGCAGATATTAAAGCTATAGTTGGTAATCCTGTTCAGAAACACTTTTTGTTATACTGGATGAAATGGTCCTTCCATCCTGAGAGTAGTCAATACATTATGAATTCAGAAAAAGGAACGAAAAGAATCAGACCTCTGTGTCAGCTGCAGGCCTGTAAAAACTCCGACCAATCCCTGCCATTCGGTCCGAATGGAAAGGAACCAATCAGATGCCTTCATATCTCCTGCTGCTCCCGCCCCCCTCTGTCCCTCCCTCCTCCCGGTGCACACTCATCACGTTTCACTGTTGCCGGAAATATTCAGCACACTCCTCAGCAGAAATACCAAGTTAGCAGGAGAATAAATTCATAAGAGTACTATAGCAGAGAAAATGCAGCCAAAAATACCACTTCCAGCGTTACTTGTAACGGCTCACCCTGCTAAACAGGGAAAGAAAAGAAAGCTGGAGGCAGAAAAAGGCTGCGATGAAAAAGGCTCTGGATTAAGCTAGAGGACAAACCAGAGTCAACATTGGTGCAGCCTTTGAGTGGTGGAGACAACTGAGGCATCTGAAGGGCCTGAAAAGTGATGCAGAGGTTGCTGTCTTTCTGTTGGACAGGTAATTTGACATTTGTTTTGCTTCAGGGGGATTTGTTATTTTCATGAAATATGTAACATTGGCCAACTTAGCTGCTTTTGTAGCTCGTATTAGCCCAATGCTAACATTAGCTTCTCTGTCGGTGTAAGCCGGTGGTCCGTACATACTGCTTATTTTACTTATAGGATCTGTGCTTCCTGCACGGAGCATTGAGCGTTTTTACTCGATGTGGGGTGGTGGTTTTGGACGGAGCACTGACGGGAGGGGGAGGAGGTGGTGGAGCTTAGAGGAGGTGCCACTTTCAAATCTTGCTAGCTCTCCAACAGCTCTCTCAACATTACCAGCTATAGCTTTAACATAGAGGATATAGAATATATATTTTTCAAATCAGAGTCAGTCTGCTGATCGAGTCCTGTGACCAACCTTCTGTCTGACAGGTTTGACCAGCGCCTGCTTGGCCTCCCTGGCTTTCTTGATGTCCTCTGGCGTGAGTCTAGCAACCACTGTGTCGTGAACAGACCTAGTCTGGTAGTAGTACCGGTGGAGGCTGTGGGTTGTGTGGAGGAAGCGAGCACTCTGTCCCGGCAGGCCCCCTCCTGCAGGTGTGATGCCTGGGGCAGGGGGAACTCCTGCAGTAGGGAAAGGAGAGGACAATGTGCTATTGAAGACATGCAGGACACTAAACTAGCATTAGCCACCAGCCAAATGCTCGTAAAATATGTGTGGCAGATTACTGAGTGGCTGGTATAATTTGAACATACACTAGCCATTTGGCTGGTAGACAGAAGTTATTTTTGCACACTGAATACATGACACTAACATGAGAGAATCATAGTGTGGCTCTTTTGAATTAAAAATACTGACAAGTTAGTAGTCTAAGTGAAAATTATAAGGATACATTCACATTGTATACATGCTGTCAGATTTCAATTATTCACTTTTGTTTTCTAAATCTGAGCTTCAACTTTTACACAAAAATAAAATAAAATAAAACAAATACAGGAAGACAAAAAAGAAGGACAGACTAAATTAATAAAAATAAAATAAGAATAAGTAAACAATAATAATGGTGAGAGGATATAATCCAGAAATTCCAATAAAAAGTTCCACAAATATGTATATGTAGGTATATGTATACACATATGTGTATACATGCACACATTCCTCCAAAAATCTGGAAGTGTGCCCATTTATGTGCCTCTATGCATCTCTGAATCAATAGTCATATTTGAATAATATGAACAGCAGAAACAAAACAGCAAAAACATGGTGGTTAAGAGGCCATCTTATGTAAAAGCTCATGAGTTCATCCAAGTGATATAAAGCAATCCTACAAAGTCGTGAGTCAAGAGACTACCATTAAGCAGAGGGTGTAAATGCCCACCTCAAAGTTCCTTCAATAGGTGAGACAAGTCATTGTTCTTCATGTATTGTATATACCTTCCCCACACTTTTCCAAACAGCTCTTGTTTACTTTTAAGAGTGTATGTAATTCTTTCCTAAGGCAAACAAAGAGATAGCTTTTTAAACCATTGTGTGATAATTGGTTTACCCATCTTTTTCCACGTTAAAGCAATCACTCTTTTGGTTTGTAATAAACAGATGTTTATAAAGATTTGCTCGTGGTAATTTATATTATGTCCTTTTGGGTATAGACCAAGCAGAAAAAACTTTGGCTCCAGCTCAAGTCTGATCAACAAGACCTCCTGCACTGTTACTCTGGTCTCTTCCCAAAACTCTTTTGTTTCCCAAAACCCTGTTTTCAGCTGAAACTCCAGGATTGTTTTGTGAACTGAAGATCTTCACCCATCCTCAAATAGGCATATTAAGTGGATTATCATCTAGGGGTGGAATATCACTTTAACAAGCTGATTTTGACAATACCTGTTGGCATCTCTGCTGCAGCTCCAGTTTCTGTCTGGCTTTGCTCCCAAGTGTCCGAGGGGAACTCAGACCCCATGGCCCATTTGGCTGCTTCATCAGGGTCCACATTCTCCCAACCCTCAGCATCCGGGAACACATCCTCTTTTATTGACTGTTGCTACAAACACGGCAGAGTTGGATAGATAATTTAGCCAAATAATAAGTGATGTACATATAACTTTTTAACTGTTAATTTTGTTAGTGATTAAGCTATCAGTTATTCTGTTCATTATTGAAAGAACCCCTCCTGACATGTTTTACCATGTACATATATTGTTCAGCTTTGAATAATCATTTGTATGATATGTTCTTTTCACAAAAAGTTCAAAAATCTTGTTAAAAGCTTTGAATTAACATCTATTCTATTTCCTTTGTTAAAAATCCAGAATCTTTACATTTAAGTTGTTTAAACACCTGTTGTCCAGCAGTTCAACTCACTATAAAGTCCATTCTCAGTGCATGTGCACCGGAGATTTCAAGTCTCTACATCAGACTTGTATAAATTGCAGATTGGACCAGGATTGACGTCCAGCTATTTGTGTAGTCACAAATTATTCAAACATTCAACTGTAACATTCAAACATTCATAGTCATGGATTAAAGGTCTATGGGAGAATCCTTACCGCACTGCTGCCGCCCATAAAAGTGCCCACTAGTCCTTCGACCACATCCTGAGCAGCTTTGACCCCTGCTCCCAGAGAGGAGTTGCAGGCCATTAATCTGAGCATTTCTCCTTGGGTGGTGACCAGAGCAGACCCCACTTTACCTGCCCCACGCAGCACCTGCAGGACTTCTGATAGCATCCTTTCATACAGAGAGATGGTGAGACAGAGTAGGGAGTCAAGTTACTGTAGGATGTACTAAAAGTACAAAAAGTACCAGACACACCCACCACATCCTTTAACTCAAATGGGTACATGTTTAATACCTCTATTAAGATATAAGTAAAGTGACAGATCAATGCAGAGATTCTTGTAACAAACATGTATTATGTTCTTCAACCTGCAAGATGGTTTAACCTTGGGCTGCCCATGTTACAAGACATGCTCATTGGTCATGGACACGTGTCACCTACAGTACCGGTGCAAAATGCGCTGCATTCTCGTAAATACAAATTTAGTACAGATTTAAATTATTAAAGACATAATTTTACATTCTTACCACTTGAGTTTACTGGCTCATTAGCGAGCTCCTGTATCACAACTAGTGTTAACCATGTTGTGTAACGTCAGTACGGTCGTGTCTAGAAAGGAACCTCTGATTTGCGAAACTCTCGCGAGTTTTGGACGCGCTGTTTTCTTCGTCATGCACCTTCTACAAAATAACTCTGTTTTATAATGTGACAACGCTGTGGTTACGTTCTGGATAAGTTTCTGGACAGAAATTACTTAGTTAGGGCTAGAGAAAGATCATAGTTTGGGTTAAACTGATCACTCTCACGTGATCTTTTGCGGGTCTGGGGTTCCCATCTAGACACGACCCTTAAGCAGCTTCAAACTGAAGCTTGAAATCACAATCTGGCTAAATCAAAACACTTATACACAATGTCTACTCTTATACATAAAAGATATGTTAACGAATGGCACATTCTGTTGTTACAAAAATAAGTGACTTACTTGTCCTAAAGCTGCGTTATCCAGGGTTTTCTCGGGGACTGTCCTCTTCCAGCACTGTCTACTGTTTTGCAACGTCTCAATTCCCGGAAGTTCAACTTTGACTGACTTAACCGGACACCAATCACAGCCCGACTTTTACTAAGTAGGCGGAACCCACATGTTAAACGGGGAAAGTGTTTATTCATTAAGCCAATGGCAGTACAGAATACCAGATGATGGACGTCTAAAGCAGACTGTTGGTCGAATTAAAGTCAATCTAAGGTGGGCCTAAAATGGAACGTCTTCCAATGAGAATTAAGGGGGAGTTGACGTCCTGGGGGACGCCTACGTGCACGTGCAGTGAGGCACCGTTATAGAACAAGCACAGTGAAGTCCTGTGCAGATGCTGTTAAAGCGAAGTTACACTTTTCAGATACACTTAATTCAGACATTATGTTCAAGATGTTTGTTGTGTACGTGTTTCTTTGAGACCACTCGCATGCTGTTAGCAGACTCCTAGTATACATCTGCAGCATTTGTGTCTATGAAAGCATGTATGTTATGTATTTTAAAGCAGCAGTATTTTCTTATGGTTTTTTGCAAATCACAAACAGTTATAAACATCAATAGCCTACACATATTTTTTGAAAGCGCTTAGCCTGGACTCAAAATTCCTCTGCATTTTTTTCTCAATTAGTCTTCTACTTAAAACATGTCAACTTTTATGGCTTTTTCTCAATTTGACCCTGGCCTCCTGTCATTTTTTGCGAAAATAACTCAGTCAAAACAAGTTGTCTCCCTGATTTACAGAATGTTAAGACTGTTTGTTTTTTTTAACGAGCCAAAACGATTGAGAAAAGCTGGAAATAATTAGCTATTGTTTTGTAGTTGTTCATCATGAAGACGCACGAGTCATTACTAAGCTAAAATATGAAAATTAATTATTTAGAAGTGAAAAAGAATAATAAAGAATCAAACAATAAAATAGAGTGATGAAGAAATAAAATAAAGAAATAAAGGAGAATAAAATATTATTAAAATAAAATTATAAAGAAATTCAGACATTTGATTTGTGATATTGGCTTTATTTAAATTATTTATGAAGAAATATTATGACATTTTCAGTTAATGAGTTCATGAAATTTCTATGAATTATACTATACATTTTCATAGTCACCTCTCTTTTCATTTCTTCATATTGCCTCTGAAAAGTTGGTGATATTGAGCTTGCCATGTGGCATAGGCCTTTTTAAGAAGTGTCCAGATTTCAAAGTGAAATTCAAGCTGATTTCTGTAATTAATTTGATTAATTCTTCATTTTTATATTGGTCCGCCAACTTTACATCTAGCTAATAAAAACTATCCTTTTGGCTAATTCCGGCATATTTACAGTGATGTTATATGCACTGTCCCCGGGAAATTAATTAGTTAATTTTAACTAATCAAGCCCACACACCTGTCACCTGTCCATCCTGACAACCAATCACTTACCAGTTTTCGAGTAGTCGGCCCACCTTATAGGTGCGTTTGAGATGAGCCAGGCCTGCGCAGGATCGATCACCGGCGATCGCCGCACAATGCATGCCGGTTAGATTTGTGTCCGACTTGATCCCGACTTGCTCTGACGTCATGCACACGTGGGCAACAATAACCCCACGAGATCGAGGCGGCCGCAGTTTTCAGAGCCAGGCGCCGCAGTTGCTCTCCACCGACTGCAAACGCATGGCTGTCATCTGATCGACGAGCTGACAGGCTCTGATTGGCTCTTAGTTTTGACAACAAACACCATGTGTTGTATAAAATACCAATTAGCCTATCTGTGGAACTTAGCCTACTTAACGCTTGATATATTAGTCTTATGATGTGCGATTAAGTTCTAATCTGTCAACAATCAGATATTTTGTGTCTGATAATAATAATTAAGGTTATATATATGACTTATCAAACGAACAGTTACAAAGTGCTTTACAAGGCAGATAAAAGAACAGATGTTCCATGTAAAGAAGGGGGGGGTCACTTTTATTTTAACTTCAATCAGCGGTCGAGAACACACTTTATCTCTTCTGCTATGAACGTGGTCTGCAAACTACAGGTAACCTACAGGTGATCTAATGTTAGTGTCTCTTCCTGTATGTTCTCTGAAGTCTGCTGGAAACTGTCCGACTTGACTGCAGCTTTTTGTCTCCACCTCGTGCTGCGGCCACCTGATCTCGTCTACTCGCCAGGCGAGGCGTAGTTCATCTCAAGCGCACCTACTGTCAAGTCAAGAAGGGAAGCCTTTATTTGTGGAACTCTCGCGAGATTTGTGCCTTTGTTTCTTCGTTGTGCACCTTTTTTTATTTTTTATTTTTTATTTACACAACAAGATAAGGACAATTGTACAAAATTTAAACACAAGAATCAATCAATCAATGATGGAAATTAACCGAATATAACCATGAAACAAAAGAGAAGTCATATTGAAAATCAGAATAAATAAAAAACAAAGGCAAAAGTAAAATAAACAAAAAGAGACACAAAGGAGCAAGGTACAAGATATTAGAAGAGCAAGGATCGAGGAATAGACGAGTATATTTTATCAGCCTTATGGTTCTTTCTTTCCATAACTTTTAGTGACCTAAAGTAGTTGGCAAAACTACACATGAACACTGTGAGAGAGGGAAGGCTTCCGTTCCATTTGCAAGTATGAATATCATATTTACCCATAATAATCACAAGATTGACAGTGTCAGAAATGTTTGCATCCAAGTTGTCCATAAAATAAATAATATCATTGTAGGTAAATGGGGGTATATTATCCATTTTCAAAGATAACCAACTATGGATTTCGGACCAGAACAAAGTGACACAGGAACATTTAAAAAATAGATGTTCAACAGTTTCGGCCTCTGAAGAGCAAAAGACACATGGATCAACAACAAATTTGAATCTTTGTGCAGAAAGTCACTGGCGGGGTATATTGCTGACACTATTTTAAAATGGGTTTCCTTTACTTTAGGAGCAACAGGGCAAGATATATAAAAAGAAAGGGCCTGTCTCTTTAAGGACACCTTTAAGTTATCCTGAACAGAGCATGAATTGTTTTTTTGTTTTTTTTCATGTGTATTGTTTTTTATCAGGATTCATTTTACACCATATATCGATGAGATCAAGTGATTTGGAAAAATCGGATATCAAAGGGTTAAAGGAGTGAGTGGTGAACTGGGTAGGAACTCTGTCTTGCCATGCATCTGGGACTACATTAAAATCACCTGCAACAATTATTTTGTCTGTTGAGTATTCATTCTTCCAATTATCTATCATGGTACCTAAATCAGAAAGCAATCTGGAGTGGAGAAAAATAATAAAAAATAAGAAGAGGAATCAGAACAAAAACAATAGGGGTCTGCCGCAAGTGACACTGCTTGGACTCCTAAGTATCAGGACAGTTCTAAAACACATCGATAGATAAGATACCCTGCACAATGATATATAAGCAATATATATATAATAATAGATATATAAGTGTCAGTAATGCACTGTATGTATATATATATATGTGTGTGTGTGTGTGTGTGTAGTTTAACTATGTGATTTTTATGCATTTTTCAAATTTTGTGTCCCTCTTTTTGTTTTGTGTGCTTTGTTTCTCTACTCAGCCCATTCCCAAGTTTCTTTTAAATACCATGATTAACGTGCCTTGTTTGAAAATCTTTTGTTCAATAAGGCATTTGCATGTTCTTACTTGCAAGTGTTAATGAGGGGAATCTGTCCCCTCCATCCCCACTAAAATCTACACCTATGGATAATAGATTATCACTGGGCCAAATGTGCGTACGATGAGAGTAAATGTGCTTTACAGGTGTATATGGATTTTCCCACCTGTCTCTGACACATTGACCTTTTGATGTTGTATTTTACAGTGTGGTCCAGACAGTGTAGTGAGTGTGGGGGGAGCAGGGGGCAGTAGAGGGAGGGAGCTGTGCAGACGCCATATATGGGCACACCACCGACTCTGCACTGCTATTGGCTGTAGGCCTTATGCAGCTGCTTGTCAACAAGATGGCCTTCCTCCTCTTGCCGTTTGACACTGATTATTTTGGTATCCCCGAGAACATACCGTAAAAGCTTGTGTCACTTCTATATAGATAGCGGGAGAGCGGCTGGTCAGAGTCCTAACAAGGCGTACTGTCAGCTAGACTTTGTTCAGATAACTGACAGGCACACGAGCCTCTACATCAGCTATCACTAGACAAGGTTGATAACAGAAAGTAGCTGCTGGCTAATGTCGACGTTAGCTTAGCTTAGCTTAGCTACGTGGACACGGATAGTTAACTCGTGTCACCTGCATTTAACCAGACAAACTGGTTTGGTCAGAGTGAAATACAGCGAGGAAACACTTGTCATCGAAAGTTTGCAAGGCTGTCTGTGGAGATTAACGCTGCTAAGGTGAGTAAGTTAACAAAATATAACGCTGAGGGTTTTTAAAAAAATATCTTGTTAGCTTGCTAGCGAGCGCTGTGATGTTATTATGCAGGTAAGTTGTGCTACCCAGTTAGCTAGCTCGTTAGCTTATGACGGGTCTATTTACAAGGCGCTGCTACCCATAAATTTACTAGATAAATAATTAAAGTTACAAGAAGGGTAGTTGGCTTTGGTCTAGTTTATGTTAAATATTAAAAGACTATGACCAGTGAGTGAGGTTTTGAACATTTTATTACGACGTTAAGCTAACTGTTTGCTAGTTGGGCAACCAGCTGGTGTTTGGCCAAAGACGTCCCATCAGACGTTCAAAGGTGATCGATACAATTAAGTTTGACAATCAAATGAATACTGTTGTTGTTATGTACGGTGTTTGTGACACCACACTTGTTGGTTGTCACTGGAGAAGTTGGCATCATTTTAGCTCGTTCTGCAAGGGTTATCTAAGGTTATCTAAAACAGAAACAGGAAGAGTCGAAGTGCCTTGCAGAAATCTACTAAATTGTGTGTAGTATATGTGAATAATGTAATTGACCCATTGTATAGCATAGGGCTGTATAAGTAATCAAAATATTAAAGAAATGGCAATATGACTAAGTGCATTGTCTAAATGGCAGAAGCTGTCATTTTTGATTAGAGAAGATATGTGACAGAACAGCATAATAATAAAGTACTGTAGTGCCACGAGGTACTAAGGATGAATCTGGCAATACAATACATGTGATACAGAGGTTACAATTCAGTATATTGTGGTATATGGTGACACAATAAGCAAGGTGATATATTCCTATATATTTGTGAATTTCAGGGAAACAGTTTTAAACATGCCACCATATGTGGAAAATCAAAGTGAAAAAACATTTACTTATTTTCAGGATTTAAACACAACACAAAATGAACCACTGCCACAAATCTTTGCATGCATCTTGAAGGCACAGTACACATAAATACACAAATAAATAGTATTACAAAATGTAAGATCACAATATTCAAGTGTAGAAATGTTATCTTACATCCCTAGTATAGACCTTAACAAATGTCATATTGTCATGATTTGAATGTTTTTTGTTTTTTCAGTGAAAATGAAAATTTTGATGCAAAAATAATCATTCCCTCCAACTGTGATTCCTGTCGCAATATCTGTCCAAATAATGGCAATATGATTTCATTTTGACCATACCATTCAGCTCTAGTATTCGCTGCTGTTGAGTGATGTGTGTAAACAAATTCAAAGTGATTTTCTTTTTTGGGATAGCAGTATATTAAAATCTTGCAATGTTATACAATCAGTAGCTACTGTCTGATGTTATTGTTAGGCAAGGCATGATTCGTCCTCTTCCTTTCAGATGTTCAAGCAGCATAATACACTGTGTTGACACAGTGGCCTTTGTGATTGCAGAATCAAAGCTTGCATCAAAGTCTAACTTGTGACGATGTTACAGCACAAACACACAGACAGCCCTGCATGGCCAGTGAGCCACTCAGTTTCTAGGTGTCCTGACAGAAAGACCACTCTTGATGTAATAACATTTTCTAAGCAGACTGCTGGAGTGATGCACTCAGCTCTATTGTTCAGTTGACAGTTTGCAGCAAAGCTGGCCTGCTGGCTATGCTTCTGTTGTATTGTCTTCTCGGGCACACATGCAGAGAGGGAGATTGAGCTAAGACTTTTTGGCATGCCTCTGTTTTATCCTTTGTCAGCATTTGGTCGTCTGTCTGAAATGCTGCAAAAATGAGTGAGGGAGAGCTGGAGGATAGTATGAGGGGGCTGACTTGCAGTGATACGTTTGTGTTTATCAGGGTGACGTTTTTGCAAGGGTAGCCTTAGACCCATGATCTGATAGGTTTAAGGGTAAACAACAGGAACTTTAAAGTCACAAGCTTTGAAATTGGTGCTCCATTTGCTAATCCAACTTGTTAAATCTTAAATTACCATTTAATGAGGATGTGGTGTTCTGAACAGCATAGTGAACATAGTGAAACCATTATCCTGGTGAGAGAGCAGGCCAGACTGCTCTTGATTTGTATAGGGAAATGACCCAGTCCAGCAGAAATTCAGTTGTAATGTCATGGGACAAACCTGCCAATCGCTCACTATGCAAACAGCAGGATAGTAATTTGTGAGCAGATTAGTATCTGCCTATCAGTGTTTGTGTGTACAGTATGTATTGTGTGGAGTTTGACTAAAGCAGTAATCCACAGGCATTTGCCTCTGACACAACAGTGAGTAGGCTAAACATTTGTGTATGTTGACATTTTTTCATAGAGTTAGAAAAACGTAATCAGAATCTTCCAGGCAATGAAGGAATGCTGTATGCTGTATTACTGACATAATGTATCTGTAGTTAGGTTAAATGGCCACTTAACACTGTTCTTCCTTTATTTTAGACAGACAAATCTAGGGTTTCCCCTGCATATCTAACTCAAAGGTGGCCACTTTTGTCGTAAATTGCAACAAAATGCAAAGGGTTTATTTTTTATGCAAATACCCTTCCCATATTAGTGAAAGTTATCATTAAAAAAATATACTAAGTTGGTCTCATCTAGCACACCTATTTTGATTGCTAATGTGTGATTAATTTGTTTTACAAAAATATTGTAATAGAAAATAAGTTGAGTTTTTTCAGCAGCTTGTGACTCAGTGACTCAAAATCAGTACCAAACATTATTACCAAACATTAAACTACTACACAGGACCTTATTTTTTCTTTTTTAATGTTATTGCTTTTTAAATTAAAATTCAGGATTTTTTCATCCCACCTGTTGGTACCTGTTCAGAAGTCACATTGGAAATCTCTTTTCCTTCATCATTCATGACTTTTATCAAAAAATAGAGCCAGAAGAGAGAAATGTGTACAGAAAGATAGCACAGTCAGCAACTTAGTGTTTTTATGTTGACTCCCCCACCAAAATAAACAGTGTCATTTGTCACAATCTTAGTTTTAAATCTTTTTTTCATCTTAGTATAAAATCTAAACCCAGCAAACTCTGTACATTATGCAAGATACACATGTTC
Source organism: Lutjanus campechanus (assembly GCA_027495735.1). Classification (NCBI taxonomy): domain Eukaryota; kingdom Metazoa; phylum Chordata; class Actinopteri; order Lutjaniformes; family Lutjanidae; genus Lutjanus; species Lutjanus campechanus. The sequence goes on from JAJHUR010139263.1 coordinate 63,699, forward strand.
TCCAGTGTTTGCCACCTTTGTCTTAAAAACATCCAGGGCAAACCTTGAAATCTGACCTATATAGTATACCTTCTGTAATAACAGCTTGAGTAGCACATGGTTGCACAGTAGCTACTGTCATCCAGGTTGACACATCCTTCCTGCTGCCTGTGTTTATTATTACATATAGTCGTGTTCATTTAGAAATAATGAAGTAGGTTAAGTAATACGTACAGAAATTGCTCATTTTCTTTTGACAGTTAAGTTGTCAGGCAGCCTGGGTACTGAATGATGCAGACCCCAGCATTGTAGTGTTGCAGTGGTATCGCTGGCTGCCACTGTGCTTGGACAGGATTTGAAGGATTAGGTTGATGCAGAAAGCTTAAAACCAACCCCAAGCCTTGATTTGCCAGAACTCTTTCAAATGAAGAGGGGGAAAAAAGTAAAAGTAGCTCAGTACTAACTTAAATCAACTAGTAATGTTGAGAACTCAAAATTGATTGATAGACTGTCTAGCTGTGTCTCGATGTGAGATACTGGATAGGATTTTACGCTGTTTTTTGTTTTTCTTTTATGTCAGCAAGTTTGTCAACATTTACAGCAGCTGTATGACCTCTGGTTGTCTTTTTTTATATGGACTTGTAGCTAATTTTGAAGAGCAGTAGTATTAATATAGTAGTAGTAATATCAAAACTTCTCCATTTAAACAGTACCTGCATATGATTGTTTTTGTAGCCAGATGTGTGATTGGCCTACTACCACAGCAGCAACAGCCCATACAGTCTGTGGTATGGTCGAGCGATGAGCGTGGTGTATTTGACGGAGTTGGCAGTTCAGCATGCTGAGAGATGCCACCAAGACATTGTAAAGTATGGCGATACTATATGCTTGTGGCATCCAATAAATATAGATAGGCTACATAAAATGCGGAAGGATCAGCTGAGGAATGCCTCCAATGACATGATGGGTATTGAATGAAGTCGAAAAAGAGGTGTCAAATGAAATACCATGTTGCTATTAGTAATACTTAAATGGTATTGGTACTATGGCTGAACAACTATGTGACATTTTATCTAAAATAGCATATTAACAATTTTAAAATTGTAGATGGAGCAGTATTATTAAAGGCAAAATGTGTGTCAAAATACCATTTTAAATTAAATATTCTGGGGCTGCAGAGATGTTTTGGCCTACACATCATATTCTACTGACCTAAGAAAACATCTTTTTCAACTATAGATCCCTGCAAAAATCACACCATTATCACTTTAACATTGTTTTCAATGAAAATGAGATCTAAAGATTATAATGTTCTCTTATATTGGTAATATATTGCAATATCAGGTAAAATAATTGCATGTTTGTTTGTTTTTTTAATTGTACAGCCCTAATTAGCACCGGTATTGAAATTTTTAAATGAGATCTAGCCATAATCCCTGCAGCAAAAAGCTTGGGTGCTTTTAAGAAGTCAATTTTGTGTTTGCATCAAATCTCACCCATGTTGATTACAGTACCAGTGAAGCCAATCACGCAATAAAAATGTTGTAATTGACCTTTATGTTTATTATCAGATGGCATTTCAAGCAGTTAACAGTGATTTAATAGACAGTCCAACGACCTAGACATTGCTGTTCACCTTGGTTATCTGGCAGAGTTTATGAATCACAGTCATGCTATAACAGAATTTAAAAGCTATACTATGACAACCGAATAAAACAGTGTGTTAAGCTGTATTGAAACACAAAGAGCAGGAGGTAACAGAATGGAGTAACCTGGCTGTGAGTGTTGCACTCCTTGCCAAGTTTTGGCTGCACTGCACAATTTTGTTGTTTGCCAACCAACAGATGAGGAGGAAGAAGAGTTTTTTTTTTTTTTTTTTTTTTTTAGCTTGAATGTAGGTGGAGGAAGAAACAGTGTGGACACGAGTAATTTTTGCATGTGAACAGGTTTTTCAGATTTTTCTCTCTAGTGCGGACATGGCTTCTCTTCCATCCATCCTAAAGTCACAGGAAGGTGAGAGCTAATAATTTATAGTTTTAAGGTAGATGATGTTCTGTGTGTCTCTGTGTGTGTGACTTTGTACTGGAGCGCTGCAGTGGGCGGACCGTCTCTCTTCTGGCCCCTCTTATAATGCCATCCAATCTGTTATGAGAAATGGATTGCATGATGCAGTGAGAGGGAGGAGAAAAGAGGAGTTGATGGACAGGAGGTAGAGAATAAAAGTGGTTAAAGAGAGAGAGTCATGAGGGTTCATGGAGAGAAAGGGCTGTAAAAAAGGTTTGCTATTTTTTTTCTTTTTTTTTTCCCTCACAGTATAATCTGCCTGCTCTTAGCCGAGTTGTTGCTGTGTGATTATAGAGGAAGCATTTGAATTGGTTCACCACACTGTGTGGGCGGTGTTTGCTTTTTGCACCTCTCTGAGCCATTCCATTAGTCCAAATGTACAAAGCACCACCCATTCGGTGTGTCGGACAGAAGCACAACAATGACCTGTTTTAAAGCAGGCTGTGGATTGAAGGAGTCCAGTGGCTAAAATGGAAAGCAGGGTACTGTGTTGTCAACACTCAGAGAAAAAGAGACAAATATATCAACCTTTTGCAAAATAAAGTCTTTGATCAACCTTTTGTTATGCAACACGATTGTTTAAAGAGCTCTACATTAATCACATGGCGCACTGGGGATCAAGTGCTGCAATACTAGCTTGTATTGTGCACTAAAACACACCCTGTGTGAACTTATATTGGCATTATTCCTAGCTATGATGCCTGGGAATGTCTTTTAAACAGTGCTGTTGAAGCCAATTTAATTTTAGAATTTGCTTTATTTTGGGCTGTTGCTATTTTGTTGTGTTTATCCAGTTACAATGGATGGTTACTTGCCAATAATGCACACAACTTTTGTCATATTACTGCTGTGCCAGGCAAACACTGTTGAAGATTAGAAACATGTTAAAGGAGCAATATGTAACAATTGCTCATCCAAAAATGAGTCCAAATAGGATCTTGGGGCCATAGATTGTATATTAAATAGATTGATTTTATATATAGTGTATGGTTGAAGCGAGTTGTTGCAGGAACAATGCAGGAGCACAAGACAAGTGCAACATTGTAATCTGACAATATCAAGGGACAATGAATCTTACACTGTAAGTTGGTCGGCTGTTTATAACTGTCCGTTATCTATCGATATAAACCTAAGCTTGTTGTGCGGAAAACAAAAACCCAGTGCTCTGAAAATACACACTCCGGAGTTGGAGTTCAATGACTGCCTGCCAGACTCTGTTAACATATTGCCTCATTACATTATACACAGAGACTTAACTCTTTTGGTGCTCTCATTTGGCACTCATTTTAACTCTAATTCACAGACAAATTAAAACACAGATTACTGGCCAGAATAGAAAGTTCCAAGGACAACACACGGAGAGTATTTCAACTGAGCATTTTCCCCTAATCTCTGATGACATATCATGGTCACTTTATGATTTATTATAGCAAATATATCACAGATTTCTCCATTAATTAAAGTGTAGTTCTCCAAGTTCTTAGATCACTTTTGTGCAGTGTTTTGACTTGTGTTTCACCTTAACAAATTCAACCCTCTTGTGAAAACCCAATGTACACTTCAACAAGGCAGGTAAACTTGAACGAGGATTTATTTGAATATCAATTACAGTGGCACAGCAGGTGTTCCAAACTTTCATGTCAGCCTGGTCCATTATGGACTTGATGTTCTAGTCACTCTTATCATGCATATATATCCATTATACACCATCACCACATGGTCAAAACCTTATTTCCATCCATACCTCCACTGACCTCTATCACACACTACCTGTCATAAACTACAATACAATAAAACTGTATTCTAACACTTTACGCAGAATAGTAGAAGTAGAGACATACAATTAGCACCATAGTTAATGTACATTAACTATGGTGTAAACTTGAATAATATTAGAACATAGTTACTATGTCATAACAACAAATATACCATATAAGGATAAGTAGTTGAGGGGCTGTTGCACAAAGATATGTGGAGATACTTTTTATGAGATTCTCGCTGGAGCTGACTGCATGTTTGGACCTGCCGAGATGAAGAGCAACACTACACAGAAAAAAGATGGGACTGAATAGATTCGCCTCTTGTGTATAGTGAAAGTCAAGGACTTGGCAGCAAATGATAAGTTCTTTTTGTTGTGCAATCTGTACAAGGACCATTTTGCTTAATATAATGCAGTATAAGGTTCAAATCAGTACTCATGTAATGGTTTAGAGTGCTCACCTTTTTCATGTGATCTGCTTTCTCTGGATGTGTGCTTGTCAACACCTTATCTGACACTCATGTCAACAAAAGATACCAAATTGCATAGATGGATGGATGGATGTACTTTATTGACACTAAATTGGGAAACTCTTGTGTCACAGCAGCAGGTTATCTAGCCATTACACAGAAACGGTAAATGCAATACAAAGTAGTACAAAAAAAGCCATAGCATACCCTATAGCATACCCTATAATGTACACACAAACAAATAAATCATCTTATAATACACTAGAGATGTATGAAATATGTTACATTATATACATTAGACGTGTGAAAGGTTAACGTTTTTTTGTTGTTGTTGTTTGTGGTTTGGTTTTTATTTTAATTAATGCAAAATAACCATGAATGTGAAGAATACATGTAAATATGTAGTGCCAGGAGTTTAACATGGATATTGAGCTATGCAAAAGCTGGAGTGGCTAGTCATTCATGTGCATGTGGTAGTTATACTGTATTTGGTTTAATCAGGATGTTGTGTATTAGCTGGTAAGTTAGAACATTTGAAGTATCTCATCAGTCATACTGATCATACTATTTTAATAGTCAGTGGTGTGTGTTTTGGCTTCTGTCTAGACCAGCAGAAGTATAATATTGATGTGCAGTGGTCTGGGTATGGGGGAAATGCACTGTTAAGATTTGAAAGTTTATACAAAAAAGAAAATTCCTGTGCTGTTTTAACATGTAATGTATAAAGGGTAAACTCAGGGCAGATGAGGCGTAACTGTGGGTTCAAGCTGTTCTCAGATGCAGAAGAGGCCTTCAGACCAGCAGTGAGCCAAACATGTTGCTCCTTTGCCACTTGTTCCTCTCCTTAAGCATGCCGGCACGTTCCTGGCAGCTCCTACAGCTGGCATAGCTGCAGAAGCAAAGCACGCTGGGTGGACTAAAGGCTTTCCCCCCTAGCCTGTAGCATAGGCTCTTTGGCAGGGAGAAAGGGGTGAGGACGGGGAGGACAGCTACAGTAGTTTCACTACTACCCCACCCCCTTCTGCTGTTTGCTAAAAATAGGTCCAGCATATGCCTACATGCTCCTCCCTGTGTTGCCTCCTATTAAGCAAGTCCTCTTTGAAGCACTGAGATGCAGGAGACGAGCAGGGGGAGAGGGAGGAGAGGAGAGTCCATTTGGAGCTTTTGTGTTCCATCTTTCATCCCTTTCATGTGCAGACCGCAGACACTGAACCTGAAATGGAATCCCTTTAATTTGATTTAGAGGCTCCAAAGCGGGGCAGATGATCTTAATACACAGCAGCAAATGTAATTGCTAATTCAGTTTGACCAAAGTAGGAGACAGGCCAGTTGTGATTAGTTCAGTTTGTAGTATGGTGATAGGTCTGCTCTCTCGAGTCTGGTGGCTGGGCTGCTGCTGGTGCACAGTGCAAACACCCTGTCTGAACTCTGCCTCGAGGCAACTATTCAATACAGCCTCAATTGGTCATTGATTATCTGAATTGATCCCAGTTGTGATGAGCATTGTAACTGTAGAGACATGAAGTCTGTTCTCAGTGACTGAGCTGATATGACGGTGCCGTTTCTCTTTTTTTTTCTCATTCCTCCCTCCCCGTCTCTGCTTCACCTTTTCCTCTTATCTCTCCCTTTCTTCCTGATGCAGGTTGTATGCCCAGTGTTGCTGGTCAGCTCGGTGACAGACAGTGCCCATCAGGTCGGCACTGGGACAGGGAGCCCACAATGAGAGCTCTGGCTCTGGGTGTTTGCTGGCCAGCATAGATGCCGATATGCCCCGGTGGTCCGCTTCCTGATGGACCGAGACACCTTCTCCCACATCCGTCTGTGGTGCCCACGCCCCTTTGGCACCTACTCCCAGAACAAAGCAAGGAGCCCGGGCTCAGGGGGTAGCGGTGGAGGTGGGGGTGGGACAGGGTCCCCCTCCCTCTGTAAGGCTGAGCCCTCTCCAGATGCCAGAAGGACGGTGGACGGAAGCGAAGATGGGGGGATGATAGTGGGGGTGCAGGAAGAGAATGGAGAGGAGGACGATGTGGGCTCTGAGAACACTCCACCCGAACCTGAGCTCGTCTCCAGCTCACTGACACAGAGCCAGGCCCCTCCTCCCTCTTCAGCCCCTCCCTCACCACCCTCTTCCGGGTCCCAGATGGAAGATGGCCGCGTGCTGTTAGACACCTGGTATGTCATTAAGCCAGGCAACACCAAGGAGAAAATCGCCTTTTTTGTTGCACACCAGTTCAGTGGAGCAGGCCAGCCCAGACCCAGCGCCATGAAGGTAAGGAGCTGGGGAACAAAAATTGTAGCAACAATTTACTTTCGTTGTGATTTGGTAGGACTGGGGGGGGGGCATTGGGTTTTATGCCCTCCCAAAGTTAACGTTGGGGGTGCAGCAACCCCCCAGTCTTGAGACAAAGCAGGGAAAAAATGCAGTTGTCAAATAGCCATAGTCTAATACATTTAATTTGCGTTTGACAGGAAAGGAAAATAAAGTCATAGCATGTTGCTGTATTATTCTTAGTATTTCATTTTCATGCGGGCTGGTGTGTGTTTTGTTGCTCTTATGTGTTAACAGCTGAGCACACCAAGCGATTTAATTAGTTAACAAGCACAAAGTTCCATGAATTCAAGCACCTCCGATCATTAATGCATTTAATACATTTCAATACATTTTGCTCTAACATCTGAATGAGACACACACAATGTCTGCCACCAACTTTGTGTGGAAATACTGAGGTTTGCTGCAACATTTGGAATATCAGATAAAATTCCAGGTGAAAGCCTAAAGTTTCAAGAACACTGTATTTAAAGTGTATCCAAAATACATCTGGATGAAATATTGCAGCAGCACCGATGGATTTAACGTCAGCAGTTGGCTGTGACAAAAAGCGCCTCACTGTGATGCCAAAAACTCCATCTGAAGCCTCACATTAAGTGAGAGAGAGCTGTTCTTCTACCTCAATAATGATTATAAATACCACCAGATAATAGACTAAAGTGATCATGTGGTCAAATCGTGTCATTTTCGAGAAAATATTAACCACTAGCCCTCACCTCATCACTCCTTATAGGCCGATATTTTTTAGGGCATTCTGATTTCTTTAGCCTGACTTGTAGTAGCAGCTAACTAGCTTGGTCACTTTCACAACAAACCCCCTCTGTCACATACACAGGTTACCAACAAGCCCACCCTCCTTAAAGGGGAAGGCTTGGCAGGTAACACACAGGCGCATTTAGGTTGTGAGGTGTGCAAACCATAGGTGGAGGAAGTAATGAGGTCCATCACTTAAGGGATAGTTTGTATTATTTGAAGCAGGGTTGTATGAGGTTCTTGTAAATAGTCAGTGTGTTGCCTACGGTAGATGCTAGTCAGCACAACCCCAGTTTGGAGAAGCAGAGAGGGGCACCAGTACGGAAGCAAAGAAATGTACTGCTGTGGACAGGGTCAGTAGAACGTATTTTAGCCACTTTAAAAAAGGTCCACCTAAAAAAATCAATATCAGTTCAACTATAAGCTATATTGATAATATTTTCACAGCTTTATCTTGCCATCTGACAGCATTTTCAGATGGGAAACTGCAGTTATAGACACTAAATATCTCTCTCTAAACCAGAGTCCGTAGGTAAAATCAGTAATTTTACCGTGTAGAATATGGGAGTTGTTCGTCTACTGCTGCCTTGATCTGTTTGTTTGTGCTATTGTATGACTTCCGTGTTTTAAAAGGATAGTTCAGATACACAGAAGTTAAACAATGACACAACAGATCAAGACAGCAGTAGACCAGCAGCTCCCATGTTGTATAAAGTAAAATGAGTGATTTCACCTCTGAAATTTGGTTGGAGAGGCAGATATTTGGATATTGGATATTTTCTGTTATGGTGGTTTCCCCTCAGATAATGATGTTTTAGGGTAAGTTAAAGCTAAATATAGCGTACATTTAACGTGATATTGATTTTTTTTTTCCAAGTAGCAGAAATACCTTTTATTGATAATCCTGACCACAGCTGTTCATTGCTTTGCTTCTGTGCTGATACTCCTCTCTGGTTCTCCAAACTGTGGGTGTGTCAACATCTACTGTAGGAAATATACTGTAGTACCCAATGCAACCCTACATCAAATAATCCGAACTATCCCTTAGTGAGTTCTGGTTTCTTAACCTTACTAATGGGGGTGCAACATATCACAAAACACAGTGTTTTTTTTCCCAGTTACAACAGTGAAAATGCCTGAAGTCACGGTCGGGATTTCACTCGATAGGGGTGCTGTGACAGCTTTTAAATAAGTCGCTCTTCCTTTTTTGGACTCTGCTGCCATAGAGAGACACTGCAGAGTAAAACACAGAGTGCATCTGTCCCGTCTTTTCACTCCAACTCTGCAGTGAGAATCAGGGAATTATTACTTTAAAAAGTAACAGTAAACCTGTGCTCCACATGGTTTCATTTAGTCTGCGGATCACATGTGAGCTGAACTGTTGGTGGTGATCCGTATGGACCATGGACAAATGACAGTCAGTTCCAAAAGCAAATTCCAAAAGTAATCATTGTGCAGTAAAATAGGGTCTGTCACGGTTTTACTATTTGATATCTGATGTTTTTGGATCAATATTACTGCTGCATTAATGTGTATTTTGCATTTTACTGCTGTAGATAGTCACACGTTAGCACTATTTGAGAATCTGCAATATATTATTTTAGAGAAAATGTGTATATTGAGATATATATCATATATTGCAGAATAGCCTGCAAATCACCCAGCCCTATAATTTGGTCTTTTTTTTCTCCACAGGTTAAAGGTAACTGGGCAACTGATTGCAGTAAAGCCAAAAGACGAAGACGATGTTCCTCCTACGACCCTCCAACTCGCTCCCAAGTGTCAGAGCCACAGCTCAGCCATGACTCCCCCCTTGTGCCTCCGAGCCCTGATGAACCACTTTTAGGAGGCGTGAATGAGACGGACCTGCTGTCGGTTGCAGAGATGGTTGCCTTGGTTGAGCAGAGGACCGCCATGGCCCTCCAGGGAATCGTGGCTGCTCATGGGAACCAACACCACCACCAGCCCCCCACTACCACTCCCAGTCAGGGCCTTACCCCCCACCAGCACACCCTTCTCCGTGGCACAGTGTCGGACCCCACTCCTGCTGTGTTTGTGTCGGACAGTTCAAATGGCCAGCCCTCCAAAGAGGCCCAGGAGTCCTCGTCTCCCATCCAGACAGACCAGGAGCTGGAGGAGCAGCAGGAGTCATGTAGGGTAGCACAGGCCATTGCACACTTTGAGTCCCAGAACCTGGAGAACCGTCTCCATCTGGGCGCCGGTCCTGGAACAGACTCTTCTAATCGAGACGGAGAGAGAGAGCGTAGGAGAGGAGGGGAGTCTGGTGTTGTAACCCCTCCTCCACCTCCAAGCCACAGTCACGGCGAGGTTAGAATAGCTTTCAGAGTGTCTAATCTGGACCCGCGGTCTCAGTTGGAGCCAGCTGGCAGGTCCCGCTGTATGTTTATGAGCTGTGGTGGTGGGGGCAACCAGGCAGCAGCCAGGGCCAAAGAGAAAATCACCTGTGACCTCTACCAGCTCGTCAGCCCTTCATCAAGAGACCCCAGTAGTCTGCTGATCGCCGCCACAACTGCTGCCCCCAAACCAGATGGAGACCTCCATCATCCCGACAGGCCGGCCTGTGGCAGCCCAGACCCTGCCCAGGAGCTCTCATCCACAGAGAAGAAAGCTGTGGGTGTGGGGCGGGAGCGAGTGACGGGCTTCCATGTGGAAGTGGTGGTGACAGGCGCCGTGGACCAATGTGTGTTTTATGGCAAGGACAGTACAGAGAATGTGCAGGAGGAAACGGTGTGTTTTGCTATGCCTAGTGGGGGAGGGGGCGGTGGGGGTGTAGGCAGCTCCACTGACCCTTCATCAGATGATCCCCCGCCTGGACAACTCTTCTTCCTTCAGCCTCCTCGGGGCCCAGAGGAGGATGTCAAAGGAACGGGCACTGGCAGTGGGTCAGGAATGTGCTCTTTGGACTGTGCCAACAACAATGGCCCCGGAACAGGGGTGGCAGTGGGTTCAGGGGAGCGGGCACCTCGACCGGATTCTCCCAGTGTTGGGGATGACTGTTCAGACCCTTCGTTGTGTCGCCTCTACCGCCACGTGTCCCACGATTTCTTGGAGATCCGATTTCAGATCCAGCGCCTCCTTGAACCCCGCCAGTACATGCTGCTGCTGCCTGACCACATCATGGTCAACATCTTCAGCTACCTGCCAACTCGCTCACTGGCAGCACTCAAGTGCACCTGCCATTACTTCAAGGTGCTGATTGAGACGTATGGGGTGCGGGCGGTGGATTCACGCTGGAATCAAGACCCTCTCTACAGGGACGACCCCTGCAAGCAGTGTAAGCGGCAATATGAGCGCGGGGACGTTTCCCTGTGTCGTTGGCACCCCAAACCTTACCACCACGACCTGCCTTATGGACGTTCCTACTGGATGTGCTGCCGGCGTACAGACAAGGACACGCCAGGTTGCCGCGTTGGGCTCCATGACAACAACTGGGTCCAGCAGCCTGCTGACAGCTCCCAGCCCATTCGCACGAAGAGGGAGGACAGGAGGGAGGAGGCCAGGTAGGGAGGAGCGAGTCCATCACACTTACCAACTCTGATATCCTCCTGCTCGCCTCCTCCTTTCTCCCTCTCATCCATTTGGAGGATGAACAGGAGAAACGAGAGGAGTAAAAGGAGGAATTGGCACTCCAGGACTGTTTTTGTTTTTCTTTGCTCCAGCACTCCCTTCTCGTACTTGCCCTCAGTGGAGGGAGGTTGAGAGGTGAAGAAGGAAGAGAGGTGTGTCACTCTCCTTGCCTTTTTTTTCCCCCAACCCCTCCAGAATCCCTCCCCCCTCCCTCCACTGTGCTCCAGGGTGGCACCTTTTAAAAGTTTGCATACCAGGGTTGGGGTCCCCTCCTGCTGCTGTCAGTCAGTCAGTCAGTCAGCCAGCCAGCCAGCCAGCCAGTCAGCCAGTCAGCCCTCTTTCTGCCTCTTACTCATTCGGGTTTCTGTCTAACTCCATTCATGGCTGTTAGGTAATTCATGTGAAAACTTTGCAGTGTATTTGATTGAGATTAGCATTCATAAAGTGACGCATAGAAATGTAATGCCCTAGAGCCTGCTTACTGTTCCCAATACTTGTTCTATGTTCTGTGTCGTATCACAAACTTCCACGTTAGCTGTACAATGGTGCTTCAAGGAATGAGCTGTACCGAGTCCAACAGATGTAAAAGTTTTCAGTGGTGGAATGTCCAGCGTTGCTATAGAAATGTGATTGTATAAAGCAAACTTGATTTTCCGTTGTACAAACTTGCCATTTGTACCTGTCCTGCGCCATGCATTTCTATTTCTCTCTGAATGTGCTGTAACGTTGTACTGTGTTGATTAGTCCCCTGATAATGCTGCTGAAATCATTGCCTGTGTCACTGATGTTAATTCTGAAATAGCCATACCATTGGTTATTGACAGGCACAGTCTCACCACACCGCTGAGACCTGTTCTTGTCATTGTTTCAGAGTGGACCCTAACCTTGCTGACCAGCCATAAAGAGGAGCAAACGAGTATGTTTCTGGTTTACAGAGAATTATGGGAGATGAACTTTAATTGATTAAAACCAGTGGGATTGAATGGGATTTAAAAAGAGAAACTTGATGTCACTTTGGAAAGGCCTGATGTCACTTTGTATGGTTTGATTGACTTGCTTGTTTGCCATTTTGTTTTGTTTTATTGGGGTGTGTGTCAGAGAATGTTTGCTGTTGTATTTGCTTTTATTCTTGAGGACTGTGTTCTCCCTGTATCGGTCTGTCACCCTACTCAACCTACAAAGATGTATTTTTTAAATACTCCATCTTTGTTTTAACCCCCACCCCCAGCTCTCTTCCTTCCTTCCCTCCGTCCTCCGATTATTCGGCAGAGGGCAGCGTTTGCCAAAGCCGTCATTCATGCTTAGAAGCGGGTGAAACCAACTACCACAGACCGCAGAAACTCTCTACACCAGCTTCCAGCCTTAAATGCCCCCCTACCTCTTACCCACCCTGCAGGAGATTGAGGCGTCAGATACCTCACAGATGATCAAGAGTATTGGGAGTTGCACAGGACCCTGTAAGTGGCTGGATTTCAGATGCTCGATAAGACTCCATCCAGCTCTACTGGATCCACCCATAACTCTTTGTGTGGGAGTGTAAGATGAACAGTGCCTGGTGACGGCTCTGACTCTTCATTCTTGGAAAAACCTCCTCCTCCTCTCTCTTCTCCTCTCCTCCTTCTCCCTTGCTGTTACACTCCCCCCAACTCCTGCAAGCTGACAGACTGGACGCTAAAGAACTGATGTGATTAATGAATGATGCTGAAACTCTGCATGGAGGTGGGAAGATGGTTGGGTAGTCATGGGAGAACTCTGTAGGTTCCAGACATGTACAATGCTAATGGGAAATATCTGCTTAAATAAAAACAGAAGTGATGATTAAAACTGGAAATCTGAATCACTACCTGGTCTGTGTCATGCCTGATGAGTAAATCTGCAACCAGTGATGCCTTTAAAGCTGTGATTGATTAAATCATTTGTCCTGATAATGTAACAGTGCTTATCAGATCTAATCAGAACTTTGTGTGCACAACAGCCAAAACATCTCGACCTACTGAACTTCTAACTTGGTCAAATTTACCACACCAAACACACGTTCCATTAAACGTTTGAGTACTTGCAGTGATTAGCTGCAAGCGAAAAATAAATTTTGATTCTACTCAGTACTCACTTAATACCTTAAAGGTATTGAGTACCACTACCCAGCCCTAGGTTTCGGGTTTTGAAAAGTGCTTGGATTTTTGGATTGAGTGCTTGAAATTGTAAATGCATCACTTTCGTAAGAAATTGGTATGACTGGATTGTTCACCTTTTAGGAAAAGAGATTAAATAAGGCTGAATAGCCTAATTTGTTTTGTGCAAACGGCTCTGCTTGAGCCTCACTTGCCACTGCAGCTATGCTTAGTGTGATCTATCAGTCTTTGTTGATGTGTGCCCTCTGATAGGACAGTGACTGGGAGGCTAACAGACATCAACATGCTGTGACGTTGCCATTTCAATGAACATTAACTGAAAAATGAAAACTGGGGTAAAAGATTCTATTAAAATTATTTGGTGAGTGATTGAGGTATTTTTTTTATATTGGCTCAGCCAGATTGTATAGGATGCCAAGTCAACTTAGACAGGTGACACATTTTGAAACATAAAACTGTTGTATTTTCCTTTTATTTGTAATTTACCACAGCTGAAAGGTGCTGGAAAAGCCTGAAAAAACTTGAAAAGTGCTGAAATTTGACTCTGGAAAAGGTGTATCATCCTTGTAAGTGGAGGAGCAGAAGTCTAGTTTTCTCTCAGACCACTTGAGTTATATTATGTTTCAAGGCTACTAAAGAACATTTGCCCAATTTTGCTAAAAAATAAACTACCTAGCCCAGCTTTAAGCACATTAGCCTATAATATGAATTCCTGAGTATTAATTAATGTAGACACTGCTCTTTTGTATCGTATGTAGTGTGTAGGTGTGTCTGCATTTCAGTTTTCATAGATTTTTTGAGCCAAAGTTTTCAAAGAAGCTAAAAAAAAACACTAATCTTAGGACTACTTGAGTCTTTATTGAGTTTAAATTTTACCTGCCTTGCAAATTATAATTTTTTTCCTCTCACACCTCTGATTTCAGCGCTGGAAGCAGGCGCAGATTGACTTGTGATTGAATCAACATGAAACAGTAGACAGTAATGGCATTTTAACTTGATAAAAATATTTTTTATATTGCATCACACATGCACCTGAAGACTGGAGAAATAATCACAACCTATTGTGGTCTACAGAGAAGAGAGACTGTTGGTACTGTATTTTGCATGTTTTAATTGCAAAAGCATGTCTGATTTACAGTGCAGTGTCAACTAATTACCAACAGATGGCAACACTGTTGTATTTATCTTTGAGTCCTTTGAAGATTGACTTAACAAGGTGATTAAACCGAATCACATCAAGATACCTACTCAATTTTTTTACTGTTAAGCATAGTAACCCCACATAAAAACTGCTACAGCCATCATGATGAGAGCGTTAACGTCCACAGTGTACTTCCACACCGGGTCCTCCCTGATGTCAGGCAGCTTCTCTGATGCCTCAGGCGCGTCTTGCTCGTGGGCCTGGGAGCCAGACCTGTGTTCCTCTTCAGTCACTGAGAGGAAGAGGGATGAGTTAGTACTTTCCATGAGTCTAAGTGTGTCTGTCTTTGTGACATCTTTTCTTTCTTACCTGAATAACTGTTCTTCTTCTCCTCAGCCTCTCTCCGAGCTCTTTTCTCCTTCTCCTCTTGCTCCCAGTCCAAATCCTTCCTTTCCTCTTTGGAGTGACGCAGGCTGAACACCAGACGATGGAGCTGAAAGTAACACAAGAGAGCGGAAAACACACTATTTGTACATCTCTTAAATGGACAGTTCACCCCAAAATCAAAAATACCTATTTTTTCCTCTTACCTGTAGTGCTATTTTATCCATTGTGATTGTACTGGTGTAAGTCACTGAGTTTTGGAGAGATGGGCCATAGAGATGTCTGCTTTATCTTGAATATAATAGAACTAGATGGCACTGAAATACACAAAACTAAACGGCAACGTCTCTTTCCCAGACAAGGCAAGTAAAAAAAAGTACTTAATTACTGTAGAGTTTCCAGGTATCTGTACTTTGCTTGAGTTTCTGACAAGTTAAAAAAAAAACAAGAATCTGTTCTTATACTTAAGTAAAGAATGTATGTACCTTTGCCACCTTTGTTCTTTCCAGAAATCATGACTCAGTAACCCAAGATAAACCACAGACCTTGTTTTGAGCAGTTTCATGTAGGAACTATTTCTTTCAGATGAACTACACTCACACCAAAACAATCTGGATGGACAGAGAGCACTACAGGTAAAAGGAAATATAGGTTGTTTTGATTTAGGGATGAACTGTCCCTTTAATGTATAAGGTTGTGTCTTTTGGAACTTAATATAACTAAAATTTTGTTAGTGATGATGATTTAATACTGAACTGTTTACTTGCTACACAACCATATCAGGTCTTAGTGAATGAGTGTATCTGTGAGTAGGACATCACTTACATGTTGATCGTCTATGGGCTGGCTGCAGTAGCTGACCAGCAGCACCAGCACTGACGTACAGAAGAAGAGGATGATTCCAAAGTGGAGGTAATGGACCCCACACACCAAGAACGGGCAGTCAGAGGGGAAAATACAGCTGCCA